>CAUYON010046673.1:0-17641 GCA_963573935.1 Arctocebus calabarensis
AGCCTATAATTCCTTTACTAGGTATATATCCAGAAGACCAAAAATCACATCACAATAAAGACATCTGTACCAGAATGTTTATTGCAGCCCAATTCATAATTGCTAAGTCATGGAAGAAGCCCAAGTGCCCATCAACCCACAAATGGATTAATAAATTGTGGTACATGTACACCATGGAATACTATGCAGCCTTAAAGAAAGATGGAGACTTTACCTCTTCCATGTTTACATGGATGGAGTTGGAACATATTCTTCTTAGCAAAGTATCTCAAGAACGGAAGTATCCAATGTACTCAGCCCCACTATGAAGCTAATCTGTAGCTTTCATATGAAGGCTAAAACCCAGTTATAGCACAAGAAATGGGGCAAGGGGCAAGGGAGGGGAGGGGAAGGGGGAGGATTGATGGAGGAAGGGTGATTGGTAGGATCACTCTTACGGTGCATCCTAGAAGGGTACAAGTGAAAATTACTGAATGTAGAATATAAATGTCTTCATATAGTGATCAAAAGGCCATGAAGGCTATGTTAAATACTTCAATGAAAATATTGCAGATTGTATATGAAGTCTGCACATTGTGCCCCATGATTGCACCAATGTACAAAATTATGATTTAATAAAAAAAGTAAAAAACAAAACAAATCAAAAGGAACATATCATTGTGCATTTGAAATGGGGCTTTTTTTTTTATCCACACTAGAGGTTTCCTAGGATTAGGAAAAAGAGAGAAGAGGTAAAGAAAGTTCTTTTTCTTTTCTTTTCTTTTTTTTTTAGAGACAGAGTCTTACTTATTAACCCTTGGTAGAGTGCTGTGACATCACAGCTCACAGCAAATCCAGCTCTTGAGCTGAGATGATTCTCTTGCCTCAGCCTCCCAAGTAGCTGGGACTACAGGTGCTCACCACAGTGCCCAGCTATTTTTTTGTTGCAGTTTGGCCAGGGCTGGGTTTGAACCTGAAACCCTCTGTATTTGGGGCTGGTGCCCTACCCACTAGGCTATAGGTGCAGCCCTTCTTTTTTTTTTTTTTTTAGATAGAGTCTCATTATGTCACCCTCGGTAAAGTGCTGTGACATCTTAAAAAGTGCTTAAGTGATTCTCTTGCCCTCAGCTTCCCATGTAGCTGGGACTACAGGCGCCTGCCAAAACTCCTGGCTTTTTTGTTATTGTTTTTGTAGTTGTCATTGTTTAGCAGGACTGGGTGGGGCTCTAACCCACCAGCTTCAGTGTATGTGGCTAGTGTCTTACTCACTGAGCTACGGGTGCCAAGCCAAGAAAGTTCTTCTTAACATTAGAGCAATAACTTGCATTCCTGGTAAGGAGATGATTTGTTAGCACTTTCAGAGAGGTGCGGGAGACTTAGAGATCAAGGACAAACACTCTATGCCACCAGTGCCTTGGAGGTCTTATGGGCAAGGGAACATAGCAAATCTCTAAAGGGGAAGGTCGATGGTGGGTGTAAGTATAGGTAGCAGGAAGGACACCTCAAGCAAAAGTTTCCTGGCTCCAAGACAGATGCTGAAGCATCATAAACTCATGAGTCCTAAGGCCATGTTGTCAGGGCAAGGGACATCTCGGGGGCAGCCTTACAGCTTTGGGATTTTAAAATGGTATTTGAAAGTGTTGTGTGTGTATATATATATATATGTATGTTTGTAGATATATGTATATATACATATACATACATTATATATACATGTATATCACTTTATGCTTTTTAAAAAAATATTTTGTTTTAAAGATACTTAGACAATGACATGTAGAGCTACTCTATCCTATCTGTCGCATCTCATTTCATAGAGTAGACATGAAATAGAATATATTTTCTCACTGATGGATATTTATTTCTCCCTATTTGTTCTCTAAAACAACATAGCAGTGAATGTCCATGTGGCAGCCTATCCTATGTCCTATGTGAACAGGTGCATTTGTTTCTCTGAATTAGGTAAATAGAAGTGAAATCTTTGGGCAACAGGGGTAATTTTTCTTTAAATGTCTGATTCAGTTATGCCTAATTATCCTCACTCTAAAGTGAGAAGGGCCATCAATCTCTTAACCTGTAAAATAGGAGATAAATTATTCTCCACACTCTCACCTATATATATATATTTAATTTTATATCTTTTAAAAAAGTATATGATGCATTTTAAAGGCAAAAGAAATAGTAGAAAGTGTATAAATGTATACATTCATGAAAGCAGGAAGATTTACTGTTTTCTATTTTTATATAATTATAACAGTGCCTGGGATAAAATAGAAGAGATTTAACCTCTGGAATGGGAGAAAATATTTGTAAACCACATTTCTGGTAAAAAAATCAATATCCAGAATCTATAAGGAACACCTACACATAGTTCCAACTCAACAGTAAACAAACAAACAAACCCCCCCAAAACCCAAGTAACCTGACTAAAAAATGGCAAAGGATCTGATTACACATTTCTCTAAAGAAAATATAGAAATGGCCAACAGGTATCTGAAAAGGTGCTCAGTATCACTAATCACCAGAGAAATGCAAATCGAAAAACCATGAAGAGATATCACCTCATACCTGTTAGAGTAGCTATTATGAAAAAAAGTTAATAAATGTTAGTGGAAATGTGACAAAAAGAGAATCTTTGTATACTGTTGGTGGGAGTGTAAATTAGTACAACCATTATGAGAAATAGAATGGAAGTCTCTAAACAAATTAAAAACAGATCAACCATATGACTCAGCAACCCCACTCCTAGGTAGATACCAAAGGAATTGATATCAAGGATCCAGAAGACTCATCTGGACTTATGTTCACTGTAGCATTATCCACAGAGACCAAGATATGAAAAGAACTTAAACATTCATAAATGGATGTATGAATAAAAAAAACCACATAGTGTATACATACAATGGGACATTATTTGGCTTTGAAAAAAGAAGGAAATCCTGCCATTTAGAACAACATTGACGGACGTAGAATGCATCATGCTGAGTGAGGTAAGCTACACAGAAAGACAAATGTGGTGGACTCTCTCTTACATGCGGAGTCTAAAACAGTCAAACTCAGAGAAACAGACAGCAGAATAGTAGTTCCAGGGGCTGAGGGAAAGGAAAAATGGGGAAGTGATATTTAAAGGGTACAAAGTTTTAGGCTGGGCACGGTGGCTCACATCTGCAATCCTAGCTCTCATGGAGGCCAAGGCAGGAAGATCCCTTGAGCTCAGGAGTTAGAGACCAGCCTGAGTAACAGCTAGATTCTGTCTCTACTAAAAATAGAAAAACTAGCTGGGTGTTGTGTAGGCACCTGTGGTGCCAGCTACTTAGGAGGCTGAAGCAAGAGGATGGTTTGAGCCCAGGAGTTTGATGTTGCTATGAGCTATGACCCAGGGTGACAGAGTGAGACTCCCTTTCACAAAAAAAAAGTTACAGAGTTTCAGTTATACAAGATAAGCAAGTTCTGGAGATTTACTATATGGTATAGTGCCAACAGCTAACAATGCTGAATTGTATACTTAAAATGTGATAAGAGGTAGAAAATACACAAAAATTAATAATAATAATAATAGAGGTGGGAGGAAACTGTAGTAGGTAATAAATATATTTATGATTTTGGTGGTGGTGATGGTCTTGTGGGTATGTACTTATCCATATATACTTATCCTCAAACTCATCAAGCTGTATATATTAAATATGCACAATTATTTGTAAGTTACTCTCTGGAAGTAACTGACTTATGTTGGGTTAGAACATTGGGGCTTGGCAGAAGAAATGGCAGAAGGACAACTCAGTGAATGACTTTCTGTCCAATAGCAAGGTCACCTAGTACAAACCAAAATTTCTACTATGTCTTCCAACTTCCTTCCACTGAAGTCCATCCTTCTAGGTTTTCCTTCTGTCTCTCTGCCTCTAATTGCTTTTCTGAGAATCTTATTCAAATTAGCCCTTACATA
Source organism: Arctocebus calabarensis (assembly GCA_963573935.1). Lineage (NCBI taxonomy): Eukaryota > Metazoa > Chordata > Mammalia > Primates > Lorisidae > Arctocebus > Arctocebus calabarensis. Next base: position 3,923 of record CAUYON010046673.1, read on the forward strand.
AAAGTTCTTAGTTCTCTAAGTACCCAGAGGGAGGGCATTATGTAGATTTTCTTAAGTTAATAATTAGTGTAGTTAATCAAAAGGAACATATTCCAAACTAAAGAGGATACTGCTCCTTATGTAGCATTGATGTTATATTAGACAATGTGTTTAAGGCATTCAAATATGTTACATCCATCATCTCACTTAACTCCTTCATCTTTATATGGTAGCTATAAATATTCTAATCTGAAAACTGAGTCTCAAAGAGTTAAACATTTTGCTCAAAGTCACAGAGATAATAAATGGCACACAAACACAAAAAAACCATTACTTTTCAGAAAAGCAGTGGTGAAGGGTGATGCTTGATATTCAAGTATAGGAGAGTGTGCTATCCACAGAAGAGGGCTTGGAATTAAATACTCTCTAGGAATCCTCCTATACTGCCTATTTGTGTATCTTCAGGTCTGTAAAGAGCAAATTAGAGAATTTTATCCCATGCCCTAAATTACAGTCTAAGTCATCCAGGAATATAATTAGGATCTAGTGTTTGTGGTTTGTTAAGAAGAAATAAAGAAAATGGAAATTAAGCTAGGTAAATTGAGAGAAAAAAACATGAAATCTGGGAACTAGAATTCCATTCAAAGGATCGATAAACCTAGAGGCATTAAGATGAAAGTACATCAGAGATATTTAACTTGGAAAGGAAAGAGGAGGTTCAAAAACTGCATAGGAAGGGGAAAAAGTCAAAAGTAAATACTGAGCAAAATATGATGCAAAGCCAAAATGACTATACAGTTAAAGCAGCAACCAGGGCTCAGAGATAAAAGCAAAGGTATAGGAGCCTGCTGTTTTGTCAATTAGCCTGATGCACACTTCCCACCTCCTCAAATAAAAACAAAAGAATTTTAGCTTTTCAGAGTTTTGCCTTGAGACCAAAAGCCCTAGAGATAAATGTTAAGTGCAAAAGTTGTGTGCCTGAGAGTATACACAACCTTTTATTCATCATATTCCAAAACACAAATGGAGCACTGACTGTGTTCTAAGCACTGCTGGCAACACTGGTGATCTGCAGAAGAATAAGAAACAGCCTCTGGGAAGAAAAAGAAATAGTCTCTGCCCCATAGGAGCTTGGAGGCCAGTGAAAGTAGACTTGGAGACTGTAAGTAGACTTAGTAGACTAAGAGCTATGGAAGAATTAGTACTTCAATATATGCACAGCGTTGTGGGGGAAATGTGGAGAATATTGAATATCTTCCCCAAAAGGAGAATATTTGAGTTGAATCTCAAGGATACATGGGAGTTCATCAGGGGGAGATAAGGGGAGTATAAACATTTTAGTCAATAATCCCATATTTGGGAATATAAATTAAGAAAATAGTTTTTAAAATTAATGCATAAGGATATCTAAAGTAGATTCATTCCGAGAAGAGTAGACTTATTCTTCAAATCTGGGAAGAGTCAGCATGTTTAACCACTGAAGAACATTTAAGAAAATTTTATTATGTTGATTTAATAATATATTTGATTCTCTTTTAACCTATAAATGACAGGTTTACATTATCTAACCAATATTATTTCCATCTTATGGAAGTTTTAAAATGAGAGAAAATCCATGAAGGCCATGTAGAAATAAAGAAAAGAATCCATAAAATAATGGCAGGAGGAATGCAAAGAAAAAAGATTCAAGCATGTAAAATATGATGATTGAAAAGAATAGAGAAAAATGAATGAGAGTAGCTGTAATAGAATTGAAAAGCCATTAGAATGTTAAAACCCATTTATTTTTTAAAATCTATGCATACAAATATATAATATTTGTAGCCATACACAGACATATAAAATGTGGTAAGCCAAGGTAACAAATCTTTTAAAAGTAATTCAGTAGGTTATCTAAAATATTCCATTTTATCTAATTCTGCAAGAAATATGCTATTTCTCCAGGGGAAAAGTACATTCACTGATTTCATTTTTAAATAGAAATATCAAATAGCAGCCAATTGAGGAGGGAGTGATTTGTGTGCTATGAAGGACTGAGTTCTGGGAGAAGAAGTCCCAGAACACACATTTATTTCTACTGCTGTCATAATTTGAATCCAAGATGTGTTTCATTACACCGACATGGCTTTGACAGTCTTATGTTGAAGACATGAGGGATGCTTAATTTTTCTGTATCTTGGGTCTTTGTGTCTTTGGCAAGAGGTTCCAAATTTGTTACCTCTTTTGGACTGATTTCTGTCCGACTGATGAATGGCAAGGGTCTAGATCAGGGATGCCGGAGTGTTTAATCTTTTTTATTTCCTGCCGTACATGAGAAGAATAAGAGTTGTCTTGGCCACACATTATATACACAAACACTAAGGAAAGCTGAGTAGCACAAACAAAAAAGGTCCATGCATACTTTTCATGACATCTGACACCACAAATAAGCAAAAAATGTCCTCACAAAACAGGCTTGTGGCCTGTGGCCACAGGTTGGACATCCCTGGTCTAAGTGAAGTCATCAGCTTGGTATGGCACTGTATTCAGTAGACACTCGCCATGTTCACACACTCAAAACTATATTATAGCAGACTCCTGGGTATAACACAGGCACCTATACACATGGAGTCCTCTAAGGGTATCTACTAAGGTTGTATCAGTCAGGATAAACTAGGTTATTCTACAATAACAAGTAGCTCTCCAACCTCAGAGCCTTGAAATGAGAAGAACATAATCCCTGTTTTCATTACTTAGACAATATAGCTTGGCAGAGGGATTTTTTATTCACTGTCATAACTCCAGGACTCATACTAACACAGAAGCCACTATCTCAAACATTGGCAGTCACTGTTCCAGAGAGAAAACAGCACTTTGGTGGGTGTTTTCCTAATCTGGAAGTGATTCAATATTTATAATTCCCTTGCCTGAATTAGTCACAAACTCCTACCAATCAGAAGCATTTGGGAAATGCAATCCTACTGTGTGAATAGAAGGCAGAGTACTAGAAGTGCTGGACAGATCTCACCAACGACTACCGCAAGAATGCTTTTTGCATTGTTTGGCTTTAACTGAGGCATGAAATCCTGAGATGTAATTTTAAGAGTGCCTTCAAATGCCATCTCAGAGAGATAATGTGCAGGGTCACAGGGCATCAGCAATCAAGAGGAGGTCTAAAGGAGAGCAACACAATTTTAAGAGACTGGTGTCTGGTAGGGAAAGGAAGATTGGAAGAATTAAATATGTATAGTTTGGCTGAGCAGACCCAGTAGGAAGCAACAGCGGGTGGTAGAGGTAGACTAGGTAGCAATCTAAAAATATCCTTAAGATGTAAAGGATCAGGACAGAGAAATATTTAGCATGAAAATCAGAAAATATCACTATGTATTTTAGAGAAAGATATTAGGAATTAGACTCTGGGATCATAAAAATGAACAAACTGATACTATTATAAATAAAGTGAAAAGGCCAGAAGCATCCATGAATACTTTCTATTTGAGAAGATGCAAAAAAAGAAAATCCGTTGGATGAGCTTTGGCAAAGGTGTCAACATTCTGGAGACATCCCAGAGCCTCTGGGGTAAACCTGCCTTCCCCATATGCATGTTACAGATTCCTATTTCCTGGCTAAATTCCAGCGTGAGGGAGCAAGACAGTAGTAGATACACTCTTGATAACATTTTTGAGAGGTAAGAGCAATCGAAGTTTTAGTAAACAATAGAGCACCTTTCTAGGAGCCCTTCCTCTGTTCCAGTATGGGGAGATTCCAGAACCTGCCTATATAAAATACCTGGAGTATAATGAAGGTCCTAAATTCACTATAATTATAGCTACTTAAGGTGCCTCTATAAGCATTTTTAGTACTTTTCCAAGTTTAGGACCTGGTTTTGGTATGTCCAGGGCTTACACTAACACACAGGTATTGATGAGTTTTCTCAAACTTTCCATGTTAACATGGGTGTTTTAGAGGCAACAGAATTTAAATTTATGTTTCCCCTGTCTGCTATTACTTCCTTTGACTGTGTTATTCTCACATCAGAGAGTTGTCTGACTCATTTTGAAAAGCTTAAAATTAAAACTTTTTTTGGAAGCTGCTAACATGAGAAAAGATCAATCATTTACTTTTTCCTGGCTTGTTTTTCAAACAGGAAATATAAAGGGTTTTTTTCTATTTTTTTTTTTTTTTTGAGATGAAAATTGCATGTTTTCAGATTCTAACCTACACCTCTTTTAAAAGTACAAGGAGAATCAACTCACTATAAAAAAGATAAAATAAACTGACCTGAAAGTTTCTATTTTCTAAGAGTAACTGAAACAAAGAGAAGAGCCAGCAAGGACAAAGCAAATGTGCACAATACCCAGGCATTTGCTCTAGTTACTCAAAGCCAGAGGGAGTGATTTGCATGATATAAAATTTTACTGATCTCTTAGTCCACACTATTTCCCAGAAATAAATTCACATTCCTAAACACCAGCTACTGTCCTACCCTGGAAGATCAGCCTACCACATATATGTCCCATGACCCAAGGTTGATGGTTATATCTTCTTTTCAAAAATCAACTTTATTGAGGTATAATTTATATACAGTAAACTGTACCAACCTAAAGTGTATAATTTGGTGAGTTTTGACAAATGTTTATATCTTTGTAGCCACCACCAAAATGAACACATATAACAGCCTTAACTTTTCTTTAGAAAGAACTATTTCGTCCATTTCTGAAGACTTAATTTGTCTGCTGTGAGAGGAAAGGGCCATTTGCAGCCCAAATCAGCAATGTTGGGAATGGGTGAGGAGGTGAAGAATGATTTTAATGCACCTGAGCAGGTTCTAAGCTCTAGGGAAAAAAAAAAAGTAAAGCAGAGTTAAGGGGACTAAGAATATGGGAATGGGAATGGCCCTAATTTGCAGTTTGCAATTATAAATGAGTAGTTAAGGAAGGCTTCATTGAGAAGGTAAGACTTAAAAAACACACAAAAAATGCTCTTTGTCCCTCATCATCAGAGAAATGCAAATCAAAGCCACCATGAGATATCACCTAACTCCAGTAAGATTAGCCCATATCACAAATATCCCAAATGTGTAGATGCTGACATGGATGTGGAGAGAAGGGAACACTTCTACTGTTCTGGTGGGATTGCAAACTCATATAACATTTATGGAAACAAGTATGGAGAATTCTCAAAGAACTAAAAGTTGTCCTTCCATTTAATCTGCAATTCCATTACTAAGTATCTACCCAGAAGGTCAAAAATTTTACCACAAAGACATTTGCACAAAATGTTTATTGTAGCTCAACTCATAATTGCCAAGTTGTGGAAGCAACCCAAATGCCCATCAACCCATGAATGGATTAACAAACCGTAGTATATGTATACCATGGAGTACTCTTCAGCCATATGAGAAGATGGAGATTTTACAACTTTTATGTTTACATGGATGGAGTTGAAACATGTTCTTTTTAGTAAAGTATATCAAGAATGGAAAAAAAAATTCATTATACTCAATCCTAGTATGAAATCAATTTATAAACAATCACACACTCACATGGAATGATAAAACACAAATATAGTCTAGCAAGGGGAAGGGAAGTGGAGGGAATAGGGAGAGAGGACGTGGCAGGGTGAATTGGGTGAGGAGGGAGGGCAATTGGTGGGATTGCACCTAATGTGCACAAAGTTGAGGGTTTATAGCACACTCCTGGGTGAAGGGCTCAACTACACTTTGAACTTTACCTTGGAAATGAGAATAATGTAACCTAAAAATTTTTACCCTCATACTCATTTGGAAAAAAAAGAAAAAGACAAGAAAGAGTTACCAAGGCTATGGGATACCTGGGCATAGGGAAAGTTCTAGGAAAAGGGAATAGCCAAGCAAAGGCCCCAAAGCAGGAATGTGGCAGATACATTCAAGAAACAGCAAGGAGATCTCTGTGGCTGGAGTGCTGTAAATGAGGGTTCAATAGCAGGACAGGACTGCAGAGAAGTCACAAAGGTGTCAACCATGTTGGGCCAGGACAGCCACTGAAAGACTTTGGTTATCACTGTTGTTCTATGGTATCACACGGAGGTGTGGAAGAGAGTCAGTATAGGGCCTGCAAAGGTCAATAGCCAGGGGGAAAAAAAAAGAGTGGCAAATACATATTAGTCTTGGTTCAAGATAAAAAAGATAAAGTGGCAAAGACCAGTGAAGAATGAATTATTAAAAAGTGTAGGCCAGAGGAACACAGAAGTTCCATAAAGGAAGCCAGAAGATCCAGAAGAAGTAAAATTGTGTCGCTGATGTTTGTGTCAGAAGTTAGAGGGAAGCACTCTGTACAGCCACTAAAAGGGATGCAGAAAAGTCCTTTCCCAATCTCCTCAAATCAGAAGCCTTTTACCACCTCTCCTAAATGAAAAGGATATATAAATAAAAGAAACACCGCCTACACACATCTGAAAGTTTGCCAAGTCTTGTTTTGTAAGAATCCCAGGATCTCTTCAGCAAGGGGCTGCATTCCAATCTTAAAATGCACGTGTGGCTTTATACAATTTCAACCCCTTCCATCCCCCTAAGCTCTTGAGCCACAGTTCCATTTTCAAATGAACAAACACACCGAATCCAATTTTTAAGAAATAGTCATCTGATGAGTCAATTAAAAGGTGTAAATTCCTCAATGCTTTACTGTCAATGTCAGGACATTGGTTTATTTTCAGTAAAACACAAAATTGCTTTATTATTGAGTATATATTAAAAAAAGAGCTGTGGGATTTATATTCTTTCCCCAACACATGCCTGGGTAATTCCCATTAATAGCAGCAGGAGTTTCAATAGCCCACACTGGGAAGAATAGAAGCTTTATAGGGATAAGGTTACAAATAAGCAGCAGAGACATTCTGTGCAGTCATCTTATTGACATTATGGAATCTGCCTGCCTGTGACTTGATTTCTCTTTCTGACTAATGTGTGTGAATTGTTATGCTCTTCCATTCAAGAGATGTAGGTTAAGGACTAGTGAATGGGGTCATACTAACCGGCCTGTTAGAAATTCAGAACCTCAGGCTCTGTGCCTAATCTGTGAATCAGCACCTATACATTAACAAGATCTCCATCTTCCACCTTAAAGTCAGAATAGAAGCACAGTGCTGTTTGTTTATAAAACCTAACTTAATCATTATCACACCTCCATGTAGTAGATAATATCATCCCCATTTTATTGATTCAGCTATTGAGGTTCAACTCTGACATGACTTGCCACAAGTCAAGTGAGTAGTAAAACCAGGATTCAGAGTCAGGTGCATCTGAATCCAAAAGATATATGCCATTTCCAGCAATATTTCACTACTGATACTTGTGACCAAGAGAACAAAACAGAGGAAATTACTATGCTTTACCTCATTATGATGTTCAAAATGAAAGCAAGAGGCCACCATTAGCATGTAGGAAAAGTCAACTGGGTGAATAAGAGAACAATATGATCTCAACACAGGTCCAATCTTGTGGGAGAAATTGTAAGCAAAAAGGAAGAATAGGTCTTAGAGAAGACCACAAACCAAGACCCTTTCCCAATGTGCCTTATACAGTAAAAGGACACACACACACACACACACACACACACACACTCTTTCCTTAAAACCAAATCCTGCTTGGCATGAATATGTATAATTAGATGTTCCCTGGGAGTGAGAAGTAGTAATTAATTCAGTGTTAAACATCACAATCTATTACTTGAACTCCATAGCAACCATGGTTGCCAATAGAGAGAAAACAAAATTTTGGAGCCTATTTTTAAATAATTACATTGAAATTTTTGAAAATGTGTAAAAGCTGACACTTGCTGTTTCAAGGCTAAAACAATAGGCATTAATTCAGGGAGTAGAGAGGGATGCTAAGAAATAAAGGCAAAAGGACAGGAAATCTCATCTGAGTCAATTTAAACAGTCTGAGGGACAGTATGATTTTGCCCTGCCCAAAGCATGGAGCCCGGCTTCTCACTCTGGGAGAGAAAATTGTCCTTTTAGACTAAGAGGAGATATGTTACTAATTTCTCAAAAGACTTGATTTTGTTAATCCAACTGAATTAGAGTTGAATTCTAGTTTTGTCACCTAATGTGTTTCCTTAGAAAAGTTGCTTACAGTTCTGAGTTTCAATTTCCTTATGCTACAATGGGGAAAATAGTAGGCATCTCAGAAGGTTCTTAAAAGAATTAAACAGAAAATGCCAAGTACTGGGTGTCATATTGGGTTCCCCTGGAAGAATATTCTGGGGTTAGTGTTCAGAACATTTACTGGGGAATTTGTTGGGGTTAACATTTGTGGCACAGGAGGGACAGAAGCAGGACTGGACAGAGTAGCCCTATGACGAGAGCCTGTCCCATCACCAGCCTTGGTTATGGGAAGATCTGAAATTACCATGGCCTGACAGTGGGCTGAAATGGCCAGGATATTTGTCCTACCTTGATCTGTGGGCTCCTCACAGAAGGACATGACCTTTGGTAAGGGGGCTTTCTGCAACTGAGGCAATCCCTGCAGGGGCTGCCAGCTAAAAGCGTTCTCAACAGCTAATCAACAAGTTCTTTGAAGGGTCTTCTGGATGTTATATCTCTATATCCAGCACACACTATGCAAATAATGATTAGTTGATTTCTTTTGCACATGTACTCATTACAAATATGTTTTACTAGTAGAAATTATGGTGTCATTTATTATGTCAAATGTAATAAAAATTTCTTTTCATAAAAAATAACTTTCAGTATTTTATTAGATATTGAGCTCAGAAACTCAAATCCATCTTGTTTAAACATCTCAATAATTCTATAAGATAGTGAGTGTTTGTCTCCACTACACCACTGAAAAGACAAATGCCATTGAAGAGTAACTAGAAATAGCCAGTCTGGCAAGTAGTTGGGAGAGAAAGAACATTTCACTGGACAGGTCTTTAATGGGACTTCTTGCCATATCATTTCTGTACCTGTCCAACATCAACTCAATCCATCAGCACCAGCAATCAAACAATAGGACTCACCAAGGAATTGTGTTTGTTTTCTTCCCATTTATTGGGAAAGGTGACTCATATATCTTGCCAAATCACTTAGGCTTTATGACTCAATGTCCACACATTTTAAAATGTAATCAATCTGTGTCTCACTTTTTTTTCCCAGACAACTGCAGAAGAAGGAGGAGTTTGGACTATAGGACCTCCAGATACCCAAGAATTCTCCACTAATAATCCAGCATATTAATTGATAGGGTATAAAGTACTTGGAGACAAGCTTAGTAGATCAGTTAGGGTTTCTTGGTTGCTAGTTTTGGCTAATTTATAAAAAAGACCATTTGTTAGGGAATATGAGGAGTTTAGGAAATCTGTGGATGTCTGAAGGACTGGGTTTGGGAAATGGCAGGACCGTAAGGCCCTAGAGGGATAAAAACAGAAAGTTAGATGTGATCTGGTGGTTTCCACCACAGATGACGGGATGTGGAATTTTCCTCCCACCAAGACTGCACAAACTTGGGAATAATTTACTTCATAAAAGGAGATGAGGAGGAATGCAGCTATGTATGACAATATAAATTTCCACACTTATAATTGCAGCTTCCTCATTTATTCTTATGTCCACAAAGGAAATCAACCTACTTTTTGCACTCTTGTGCTGTCCAAATCCTTTCAGAATCCTGCTTCCCAGACCTGTGGGTCTTCTCAGTTGTCCTCCTATTTATATTTGATAGACTCCTTTGGAAAATAGGAAAATGTGACAGAACCAACCTTGAGTATCTCTTTAAGGGATTGAGTATCCTTCATTCCCAGTAGCAGTGTAATATTAAATACCATTTCCTGGAAGTAAGAAGGACTTGGTAAATACTTTGATAATCTGAGGAGATTGTTTACACATACTCCTAATAACCAAGGTTATTTCCAAATTTTTGATAATTATTGATATTCCCAAATTTTTGATAAATTCAGAGAAAATGGATTTACAACATAGAGGAAATATCAATAGAACTAATGCTTGGGCCAGTTCTGTGCAATACAACAATTTTTTTCATATTTAAAAGTAAATTACTTGGATGTATTAATCTCCAGTCAGACTATAACAAATAATATTTGGTTATACCTACATAGGTAACCTACTAAAATTGTTTTTTAGGATTTAGAATTTGGTTCTTGGAAAAAAAAATCCCAAGGAGAAATTTACATGTGTTTCTTTCTTTTTGTGTTTTTTCTGTGTGAGCAAATGTGGCCTTTATTCACTCAGGTGCAAGCAGGCTGAGTTAGAAAAAGAAGTCAACATGTGGGCTAAGGAGGGTGGGAATATAAGAGTTTGGAGGGTAGGGATTGGTGCATTCATCCCTTCCTGGGCTGGACATTCATGCACTCATTGCTTCATAGGCTGGATGTCCTTTCCTGGGTGGGATGTTTCTATTTGGGTGGGTCCCTACATTCAGCCCCATCAACCCAGTCTTTTCAGTCTACTATAAGGAGGTACAGTGATGGGCACGGTGTCTCTTTGACTGCTTCCTGTGGATTGAGAGTAAGTGCGGGCTGCCTATAAGGAAAAAAAGGAGTGGGAAGGGAGTGGTGTTTATAGGAATACTCTTGGGTCTTCAGTCTGAACTGGTTGATATCCACTTAGGTTGAGGATATAAATAGCTGTTTTTCAGGTGACTGCCTGGTCAATAAATCAGGAGATGAGGCAGAGGAATACTGGTTCAAAACTGAGAATGAGAAAGATCATAATTAGTGGTCCTAAAATAGGAAATAACCAAGTAGGCCAGGAGTCAAGTAAGAACCTGCGATTAGATTATTCAAGATCTGTTTATCTCTGTTTGATTTGTTCATGGATTTCTTTTACTTTGCCCATGATTATTCCTGTCTGGTTCACAAAGAAACAACATTCTTCTCCCCCCAAAACACCTTGGCCTCCTTTTTCTGCTGTAATTAAATCTAAGGCTCAGTGATTTGGGAGGACTACTGCAGCTAAAAAATTAAGTTGGGGTTATAGGGTGACTAAACAGTCTGCTACTCTTTTCATGTTTTCATTAAGTTCTAGGGAGTTGGGTTGATGTACTAAAGCCTGCAATGCCTGTGCCAAGTTCAACACTATGTCTGTTCGAAGAAGTATAGAGAGGAAGACACCTCTTTTTTGTCTGAGAGTAGGGGGATGCATGAGGGTCTGAGCTAAGGGGAAGTCATTCACAGAAGAGACCTAGGTGGTGAGGAAAACTTGAGCACAAAGACCAGAGTGGTTAGCAAGCAGGCACGATAGATGGAGTGGCCACAGAGGAAAAATAATCCCAGAGGGGCATAGGATGAGACAGATAACAGAAAAGTTGAGTTGAGGGAACAGACATTAGGCTTTATAAAGCCTACAGAATCTCCAGTACTGGTGAGATTGAAGCAGCTTAAATTGGGGAAGACTAGGGGTAAAAAAGTCTATAGTTATGAGGCTGAACAGAGCTGTATGTGTTTCTTAAGCCAATTTCCCTGATCCTCTGACTGAGCGTAGACCAAATATAAACCTCATCTTACCTCAAATAAATCACCTTCCAAAGTAATAAATGAATAAGGGTTAGAAAATAATAACTTTCTCCCTTAACATCCATTTAATTCCATATCTACATGTAATTTAGAATTCATTAACTTAACAAGGAGATGAGAATTTGACCATGAGACTGCTCCTTAGCTATCAAAGCTGATATCCTTGCTTGCTTTGTGGCATGACTGGCTTTGTACAGAGTACCTGTACAGGAAACCAAGTGCCCACAATTTTAGAGTCAGCAGGTACTTAGCTTGCATAGATATGTACATATCCACATCATAGCCTCACATTTGCAGTCACAAAAAAAAACTATCTACTTAAGAGATCATTTAGGAAGTATTCCTTACATATACTTAAACTTGTTATTTTTATCTAGTATTAGATCACCAAAACATTTCCCCTATTTCTCAGTAAAAAGGCAGAAATAAGTGGCAAATGTGCACATCATAAGTTTTCTTATGCAGGAAAAAGAGTAAGGGAACTCATGTTTATTGAAGACCCACTGGATGCCATGAATTGTGCTAGATGCTTCTTATATTATTCAGTCCTCATTGCAACTTGCAATGGATATAGTGTAACAGGTTGCTGGGTGATTTGAGTGAATGCATATTTGGAAAAGTCAGTGACTTGCCCGAGATCACATAACCTGTAAGTGGCAGAGCTGTATTTGACACTGACTCCAACAGTCTTGAGACTTCCACAATAGCACTGCCAGCAAGCCACATGCCTGGCAATGTCACATTTCAGAAATCAGCTTCTTGGAGAGCATCACATCCCACTATCATGAGTTATGGAATTTAAATGTGCCATATGTTCTGAATAGAGACAGGGTCAGAAATTTCATTTTCACTGAGCATGTTGTAATTAAAAACCTTACTGAAAGCAAGTGATAGACGATGAACTTTGGTGCGTCATGGAGGTACTTTCTAATGAATGTAAAAATGACTGATGTTGTGAAATCACATTGCAACCACACTTTCCTTAAAGGTTAGGCAAGAAGGCCAAGTTGCTTTCATCAACCATAGTGCAAAATATTTAAAGACAAACACATGATGTGGATTTTAAATGACCATACATCAAAATAGTATTGTTTCTAGTCTAATATGAATTTAGCAACCCAAATACTTCAAATGGAAAAAAAGGAGAGATACTAGTGTGCACAGTGAAATGTAGGAAAGTGTACTTTACATGTTGGATTTGTAACATGAACAAATGAGAAACTTTCCTAAAAAGTAAGAGTATTAAATATGGATTATACATGCATAGGGGCAAGGTACAAATCTAGAGCAGGTCTTGAACAAACCTGGTAAGATCTAGATTACCATCAGTCGTACTTGGTATGGTTTTCCTAGGTTGAGAACATGATAGATTCCAAGAAAACCCTTTGTGACATGCATTCACATAAAGGTGAATCAAAGGCTACTTTCTTTAATGAGGTCATATTTTAATGAGGGAGAAATAAACAGAAGCAACAATTTAACATATCCTAATGTGGCAAGGTTTTTTTGTTCAGCGGAGAAGAGGGTCGTTGGCCGGGGCCTGCGGTACGCCGCTTAACTGGGAGGGGATCCGCTATGGCCACCGGACTTGTTTTCCTGAGCGCCACTCTCCCGCTGGCCCGACGTGCTTCCTCTCCAGTTTTTGGGCGCTGCTCTGAGCAGCGTCACCCTATATATCGGAAAGCTGGCGGGCACTATGGGGAAGAAACACTATGGGGAGGAGGTGCTAGAAGAGGAGGAAGAGGAATATGTGGTGGAAAAAGTTCTTGACCGTCGAGTGGTAAAGGGCAAAGTGGAGTCCCTCCTGAAGTGGAAGGGTTTCTCAGATGAGGACAACACATGGGAGGCAGAAGAGAACCTGGATTGCCCTGACCTCACTGCTGAGTTTTTGCAGTCGCAGAAAACAGCACGTGAGACAGATAAATCAGAGGGAGGCAAGCGCAAAGCTGATTCTGATTCTGAAGATGAGGGAGAGGAAAGCAAACCAAAGAAGAAGAAAGAAGAGTCGGAAAAGCCACGAGGTTTTGCCCGGGGTTTGGAGCCAGAGCGGATTATTGGCGCCACAGACTCCAGTGGAGAGCTCATGTTCCTGATGAAATGGAAAAACTGATGAGGCTGACCTGGTCCCTGCCAAGGAAGCCAATGTCAAGTGCCCACAGGTTGTCATATCCTTCTATGAGGAAAGGCTGACGTGGCATTCCTACCCCTCAGAGGATGATGACAAAAAAGATGACAAGAATTAACTTTC
>CAUYON010046678.1:0-22128 GCA_963573935.1 Arctocebus calabarensis
GCCGTGGCATTACAGCTCATAGCAACCTCCAATTCCTGGGCTCAAGCAAGTCTCCTGCCTCAGCCTCCCGAGTAGCTGGGACTACAGGCGCCCGCCACAGCGCCCCGCTATTTTTTTGTTTTGCAGTTCGGCCGAGGCCGGTCTTGAACTCTCCACCTTCGGTATATGGGGCCGGCGCCCTACTCGCTGAACCACAGGAGCCGCCCACCCCTGCTTATTCTTTAAGTCCCTTTCTTCTGGAAGCCAAGTAACTTGCGTCAACCTCTGCCCACAATACCATGTTCACAAAAGTGGTATTACCTCTGTCACACTGTAATGAACTCAGATGTTCATAATTATTTTCTCTGGGGACCAACACAGAGTGTGTTCCAGGTATCAAAGTATACACTATAACAAATCCAGTCCTCAGTCCATCAATGTTCATTTTATAAAAACAGAATCATTTTCCTGTTAACATCCCAAAATGAAATTTATTAGGAAGGTCAATGACAACTCCGGAACACAATTTTGTAGAAAAGGCACGGGCAGAAAAGCAGGAAATTGAATGCTAAGTTAGAATCCTTTATGACAGCAAAAGTTCATTCTCTGCCAGAGATCACAGAATGACATTCCCCCGAACTTCTTCAGGTTGTGTGACTTTATACCAAGTAAAAGCAATAACCAGGGCAAGAATTAAAAGAGACCAAAGTGAATCCAATGTAAGATGAGTAAAGAAAAAAAAACCTCACAAATATGTGTAATAAACTATTGTAACAAATGGAAGAATTTTGAACAGCAAGAAATTCATAGCCCAAGTTTACTGCATGGGGATGGGGTGGGATGATGACATGGAGAACATTTGTGTGAGAAGGAGCCAGGGGTAATACTATGAAGAAAAGGGGGATGTGGGCTTCTGCTGTGCAAACAGCCCTTCCTGGCTCATGCTCTGAATATCTGGTCTTGGCCTGCCTTTATGGGTCACCATCCAGTGGAAGTAGAGCTATAAATCTGTGTCCCTTCTGCAGCCAGTATATATTTTTCATTAACAGAGTCCAGGTGCTCTGGCAAACCTCTCACCCACACAGGATGCCTTAGATCTGGAATGACAGAAGCAGCAGCGTTGTCCTGTGGTTTCCCTTAGTCCTTCAAGTGACAAGCAAAAAGTCTCATTGCACAAAGAGGCCAATCAGGACGCTCAGACCTTCCTGGATATACCGTCACACCCACCAGCCTGCTCTATATTTACAAGGGGGGAGGGACCAGCAGCGCCTGAGCCCCGGAACAGCCAGCTGGATCACTTCTCACAGGCTGGGTGAGTCAGTGACCGGTCAGTGATTGAGGACAGGAGGGGCAGTGATGGGGCAACAACTGAGGCAGGGCTGTCTCGTAGACATGGACACTTTGGGGACAGGAAGGGAAAGGAAATGGGAGCCGGCAGGACAACAGAGGGGCCTGCAGACACTGAAGTATGTGTCATAACTGAGACAGATGCAGGAGTCAATACTGAAAGGGGGGCACTCGACCGGCAGAGATCTCACAGAACACCAAGGCTTGTAGGAAAGGTCTTTATTGGTGAGGGATGCTGCAGAGCAGCATTAAGGAGGAGGGGGGGGAGAGAGAGAGAGAGAGAAAGAGAGAGAGAGAGAGAGAGAGAGAGAGAGAGGAGGGAGTAGGGAGGAGAAAAAGAGAGAGAGTAAAAGATAGGTTCAGTTGGGGGAGGTGACGGGATGGTAGAATAGCCAAGAAGGAGTTACTGCTCTGGTGGGAAGAGCCTTTAGGGGCAGACCATAAGTTTGAAATTTTCAGCAGGTAATTGGGACAGGGAGATGAGGTAAGTTTTGTGACCGGGAGATAAGGAGATGTTTAGTAGGCAACTCCCTGTGCTTGGAAAGGAGGGGCTTTTCTGAGGCAATTACCTAACATTCCTCCCTTCTTGATATGTTAAAATTAGAGGGTTGGCCTTGGGATAGGGCACGTGGAGTTCTCTCTACTGTAGCTTCTTCTCGTTGAGAGGGGCAAGTAGTTTTAATTGGCCAACGAGAGGGTGATTATGATTTTTTTTCATTGGGAGGATGTAAGTTTTTGCTTTTAGACTGTCCTTTTAGCAGTGGCTATTTAGAAATGAGTGTGAATAAAACGAGTTATGTATGAAGTCACAGCCAGTAGTTTAAGGATGAGAATTATAGATGTGAGGAAGGGTAGAAGTGTAACTTAGAGTGGGTGTTGAGTGAACTAAGAGGAGAAATCTGATGACTCTGATTTATGTCGGTTTTTTTGGAGTTTGAGGCTTTTTTGGAATGATTGGCTTTTGTTTAGTGATGATTTTAGACTCATTAATAAAGTAAAAACATCAACATCAACATCATCAAAAGGAGAGAGGTTGGAAGGTTTTTTTGGTAGGGAATGTAGGTGTAGAAGTGCCAGGGGTAGAAGAGTGATTTAGTTTAAGTGAAATTTGAGTGAAAGTTTGGTTAAGGTGGATTTTAGGAATTTGTTAGACTTTTTAATGTTTTTCTGAAGGTTGAGGATGGAAAGGAATATGGAGGTGTCATGGGATACTTAAAGCTTTGGTTAAGGTGTGAAAAATGGTGGAGGTGAATTTAGGTTCATTGTTGGACTGTAACAAATAAGGGATTCTAAAGTGGGGAACAATGTGTTTGATATGATAGAGGCAATAGTGGTAGCTTTCTTGTTTGTAGTAGGAAAGCTTCAATTCAACTTGAGAAGGTATTTACTAATATTAAGACGTATTTATAATGTTTGATCTTAGGCATGTGTGTGAAATCAAGTTGTTAGTCTGTTTTCCGAAGAAGTTTTTTTAGCCTGGTGAGTTGGAAAGTATGGGAGGCGAAACTTAGTGGGTTGGAGTGTTGATAGATTTTATAGGATTATGTAAGTTGATTTAGAAACTCTGAATGTATTTGTGAGAGGAAAGAAAGCTTTGAGGAATTGTAGTAAAGTTTGAGAGTTGGGGTGAAACAACTTGAGGAGATAGATGAGGAGGTCACGAGTGGGAGGTTGTTTTGTTTTCTTTACTGTAACAGTAATAGGAGCAGAAATAAGTAGGAGGTGAGAGGAGGTGTGAGGAGATAAGTGTTGGAGAGTAGCTATACGTGCTGCATGATCCTTCTTGTATGTTGGAGAGGTAAGGGAGAAGAGTGTTTAGTGTCTGAAGGTAATTGTGAGTGGGTGATGAGTTAGAGGGATGTATTAAAAGATAATGATGGGCTCGGCGCCTGTGGCTCAGCGGGCTAAGGCGCCAGCCACGTACACCTGAGCTGGCAGGTTCGAATCCAGCCCGGGCCCTCCAAACAACAATGACGGCTGCAACCAAAAAATGGCGGGGCGTTGTGGCAGGCGCCTGTAGTCCCAGCTACTTGGGAGGCAGAGGCAAGAGACTCGCTTGAGCCCAGGAATTGGAGGTTGCTGTGAGCTGTAATGCCACAGCACTCTAACCAGGGTGACAGCTTGAGGCTCTGTCTCAAAAAAATAAATAAAAGATAATGATGGGTCAGATAAGAGAGAGGTTTGAAGGTTAAGAATGTGACAGGGTGGTAGGGTTTGAAGATTTTTATATGTTAAATGATTAGATAGAGAATGAGGGGACAGGACAGTAGTAAGCTGAAAAGTGAGTTTTTTTTTTTATTTTTGTATTAGAGTAACTGCGGCTGTTAATGTCTTGAGATAAGGGGCTTAACCTCGAACAGTGTGATCTAACTGTTTTGAGAGATAAGTAACTGAAGCAAAGGTGGGGCCTAGCTGATGTCTAAGCACGCTGAGAGTAAACTCACGGTTTTCTGTGACATATAGGAGGAAGTGGTGAGAAAGATCAGGAAGGTGGAGGGCCAGAGCTTTTAATAAAGAATGCTGTAGAAATTTAAAAGAAGTGGAAATGGAGGTTAGGAGAGGCTTATGAGGGTCACTTTGAGTAAGGAGTAGTTAGGAGAGAAAAGTTGGGAATTTATGCTCTGAGGTATTTAGTTAATCATAAAAAGGAGAGGAGGGTTTTTTTGTGGTGAGTAGAGGAAAATTGAGAAGAAGGCTTTTTCTGTCTATGGTAATAGCTTTGAAGACTGGAGACAAAAGGACACTAAGGTGATTTTTTGTTGGAATAATTGAACCTTTGAGGGAGAGACTCTGTATCTTTTATTTGTAAGGAAATTAAGGAGGGAATAGGTGTTACATTTAGAGTCATGTAAAGTGGGATTATAGAGTAGGAAGTCATTGATATACTGAATTAAGGTTGAAGGAGAGGGATTATAGGACTGGAGGTTTTGTGATAATGTTTGGTCAAGTAAGTGGGAGCTGTTATGAAATTCCTGGGGGAATATAGTTTAAGTAAGTAGGGAAGAAGTCTGAGAAGTAGGGTCAGTCTATGTGAAGGTAAATAGGTTTTGGCAATTAGGGTGTGGTTTAACAAGAATTGGAGAGTAGGAGGCAATTGAGGGGGTTTTAGTATTTTAAACCTTAGGATTTACTAGTTCTGGTGGAATGGGCTAGGGCGACGAGTTTTTTGATGACTTGGGAAAGGGCAAGGCAGAGTGAGGCAGAAGGAGATGAGTCAGCATTTATTAAATTAAATTAAAAGTGAGGGTGGTACTTAATTTGGAAAGTATGTCACGTTGTACAAAGGGAACTGGACAGGAAGGTAACATCAAAAAGGAATGTATAAATGAAAAATTGCCAATAATGCAGTGTAAAAAAGGAGTTTGACATGGATGGTGGGAAAAACCTTCTACCCCGACAATAGAGGATGGGCTATGGGGAGGTAGGACCACTGAACTTTTTTAAAAGCTGTGAAGTTAGTTTCTGTGTTTAATAGAAAGGCGATCATTTTACCTGCTACCATCATAGTTATCCTTGGCTCTGCAAAGATGATCTTCATCGGGTGAGAGAAGCCAGGGTCTCGTCAGTCTTCAGAAGAGGCAAGCTTCAATCAGTCTGCTAGGTGCCATAGGTTGGCTGGTCCCATGTCTTCTCTGGGCCAAGGGGCAGTCAGCCTCCCAATGGCCCTTTTTTGTAGAGAAGGTATGGCCCTGGTGGGGGACTAGGATTGGGACAACGTCGTGCCCAGTGGTTTACTTCACCACATTTGTAGTATGGTCCAGGTGTTTGGCCCCTGATGACTTAGGCAGGTTAGGAATGATGGCCTTAGTGACATTGTTTGTAATGCTTATCTTAAAGGCTGTGTCTAAGATCACGGCCTGAGGTGTCAGGAGTCCGTGCTTCAAGCACTTTAGCTTAAGTTCGATGTCAGGGTAACTTTGGTTAAAGAGATAAATTATGAGAACGTTTTTCCCATTTATTGTTTTAGGATTTTAATTAGTATACTTAATAAAAGCCTCGTAAGGCGTTGGAGGAAAGTTGAAGGATTTTTAGACTTATTTTGTATGACTTTCCTTAATTTATCATAATTAATAACCTTTTTGGTGGAAACTCTAAGTCCTCAAAGAATGCAGGTAATAGAAATGTCTTTACTTTTCTTCTCGCATTATTATTATAATTTAATTTAGTTGGGAGTTAGGGACCATGGTGTCATCTGTAGGATGCTCATTGTTTGACATATGAAATTAATCTGCTGCCTCTTTCGCCCTCTCCCATACTCGTTTGTGCTCATCTGAGGTTAGGGTATTAGATAAAATAATAAAAACATTATGCTATAAATTGATAGGACATAGTAATAAATTGAAACTTTTGAATAAAATGAGAAGGATTAGAAGTAAAGGAACCTAGTCTAACTTTAAGGTGTGTGAGTTTAGTCATGGGAAAGGAATAAACAGAAGTTACACCATTGACTCTAGTTACCTCGCAGAGCGGGGCTAGGAAGTGAGAAGGAGTTGAAGGTTCTAATTTTGGAGACTGATGGGAACAGGATCAGGTGGGGGGACTGGAGAGAAGTGAAGGATGACTAGTGGATGCAGTAATATTAGTTTGTAATTTGTTAGCATTGCTATACGGTGGCACTGTGGGATTATTAAATGGAGAAGCTGGAGGAAGAAAGAGATAAAGAGGTCTGGAAGTGTTTCTTGGAGCAGCTGGAGGTGGACTGAGAGACAACAGGAAGAACTCTGAGGGCCAGTTGGAGGGGAGGAGTTAGGAGGTGAGTTTAGATTGGTTGCTGGGGAAGAAGGAGGGACAGAGGGTGGAGGCAATTGTGTGGTCGAGGGAGGAGCCAAATATGGCCGGGGGTGGGGGTGGGGGGGGTGGGGGGGTGTTTGAATAGGTTTTGTTTAGGGAGATAAAGAGTCTTTGTTATAAGAATTTTGGAATTACTGGAACATAAATTAGGCTTGGTTGTAAGATAGGAGAAACTCTGAACATAGGGGACCTCACTCCATTTGCCAAGGCACTCACTATAGTTATGTAAGTTTTGGATTAAAGAAAAATTAAATGAACTATAGCTTGGCCAAATATTTTGGTTGTCTAGCTTGTAAAGTGGCTGAACCTAGGTAGAGAGTTTAATTAATTTTTTGGTTTTGAGTCTAATTTTAATTCTACCAGGTGGTGTAATAAGCATCCCAAAGGGAGTTATGTGGGAAAGAATTGCCTGCACCCATGGCAATTCATTGCAAAAATAAAGCATGAGTGGATTCAGTGAGGACCAGGACAAAGGATGGATGTCTCCATTCCTTTGTTGTGGTCGTGAAATGAAGACACAGTTTAGGATAGTTGTCACTATACCTAAAACTACGCCAGACCCTTGGGGTCAAAGAGAGCTTGAGACCAGGCACCAGGAATTTTTGTATGAGGCGTGGAAGCCCTGAGCTAGGACGTGCAGGATTAATGGAATAAGGAACTTAAGCCTTGAGAAATGGGTGAATCTCCAGGAATGTAAGCAACTTAGCCCACGATTAGGGAAAACTCATTCCATAGAGGTACTTACGAAGTCTGGATGAGGTTGGTGTTGAGTGCTGGTTAGAGTGCCTTGGTGGATGGACACAAGCCAATGCGGTGGTGAGTACTGGGAGTACGAGAAGAAGATAGGGTGCTCTCAGGAGCTTGGGAGTGTTCCCAAATTAGATTCCGCTTCTGACACCACATGTAAGGGGGCACTGCACCAGCAGAGATCTCACAGAACACCAAGGCTTGTACGAAAGATCTTTATTGGCGGAGGATGCTGTAGAGTAGCACTAAGGAGGAGGGAAGAGAGAGAGAAGAGAGAAAGGTGGGACAGAGTAGAGAGGAGAGAGAAAAAGAGAGAGTAAAAGATAAGCGCACCTTATATAGGTTTGGTTAGGGGAGGTGACAGGATGGTAGAATAGCCAAGAAGGAGTTACTGCTATGGCGTGAAGAGCCTGGGGGCAGGCCATAAGTTTGAAATTTTCAGCAGGTAATTGGGACAGGGAGATGAGGTAAGTTTTGAGACTGGGAAATAAGGAGATGTTTAGTAGGCAACTCTCTGTGCTTGGAAAGGAGAGGCTTTTCTGAGGCAATTACCTAACACTTACTTCTCTTCTTTCCTCACAGGAGACATGGTTCCAAAGCTGCTCAATTCTGGACTTTGTCTGCTTCTGTGGCTGGGGCTCATGGCAATGGTGGGCTCCATCCATGCCCCACCTAGTAATTTCACCCCGACTCAGTGGTTTCAAGTCCAACATGTAAATATGACCAACCCCCAATGCACTATTGCAATGCGGTTAGTTAACAGTTATAGCCAAAGATGCAAAAACAGGAATACTTTTCTTAATACAACCTATCCAGATGTAGTTAAGGTTTGTAGTACCCCAAATGTAGCCTGCCCTACAAGCCCCTCTAGAAACAATTGTCATAATAGTTCAGACCCGGTGTCCTTAACCTATTGTAACCTCACAAGTCCACCGACTCCTGCTGCAAACTGCAGATATTCACAGACATCAGCAGAGATGTTTTATGTAGTTGCCTGTGACAATAGAGATCCACGGGACTCGCCCCTGTATCCGGTGGTTCCAGTTCACCTGGATGCCATAATGCCGCCAATCCTGGATCAGCATGATGTGCCAAGCCTCGCGCACCAAGCACCACCATCTAGGAGTTTCTGTGTGTCTACTTTTGTCACTCTTCTGTCATTTAGTTACAATCTGTTCTAGAGACTTTTTCCCCTGAGATTTATGGAAACTAGAGAGATGTGGAGATGAGAGACCGCAGCATGAAGCACACACTTATCCCACCACCCCACCCTCCCCACCTGCCACTTTAGGCCAAGAAGCCAAGGCCTCTGCTGCTCTCTAGCAACTGACAAACTCTCTCCTTGACCCCTCTTCAGAGATGCTCCTCTGAACTCCCTTCCACAACAAGGTCCTTACCATGGGCTTCAGGGCCCTTCCTCATAGAGTCTGGTTTTAACAGGAATCATCCTAACTCATCCTATAGTGAACCTCCCCACGACTCCCACCCAATATAGCTGACCAAATTCCACATCCTCTGCTGTCTTCCATGGGATATCTGATCACCATGACCTGGCTCCAAACACAAATCAAACTGAGTCAATTTAGTCAGGATCCTACCAACCTTGATGTGGCCCTATGGTAAATTTCCATCCACCAACCCCACCCCACACACCAACCTGGAACTTGTATGTAGATTCCCTTCCATTTTGATACCAAAGTCTCATTTACCATATTGCAGTAGTTCCTGAGTAAATCTGGTCCTGAGGCTTTAATTACCACCGAGCTCTGGTCTTCTGTGATGTTATTTCCATCCCAGGAGATATAGGGGCCCCAGAGAAAAAGCAGAAAATGAACATATTTGGTGCTGGGAGAACTGGATATCCACATGTAAAAAACTGAAACTGGATCCACACCTTTCTCCACTCAAAAAAATGGATTCAAGATGGATAAAACACCTAAATCTAAAGCACAAAACAATAAAAGTCCTCAAAGAAAGTGTGAGGAAAACACTTGAGGCTACTGGCCTGGGGAAAGACTTTATGAAGCAGACTTCCATGGCAATTGCAACAACAACAAAAATAAACCTTTGGCACTTAATTAAACTGAAAAGTTTCTGTACAGCTAAGGAGACAACAACCAAAACAAATAGACAACCTACACAATGGGAAAGGATGTTTGCATATTTAGAGTTGGACAAAATCTTGATAACTAGGATCTAAAGAGAACTCAAATTAATCAACATGAAAAGAGCCAACAATCCCCTAAATCAATGGGCAAGAGAAATAAATAGAACCTTCTCTGGAAGACAGAAGAATGGCTAACAAACATATGAAAATATGCTCATCGTCCCTAATTATTAGAGAAATGCAAATCAAAATCACCCTGAGATATCATCTAACCCCAGCAACAATGGCCCACATCACAAAATCTCAAAACTGCAGATACTGGCATGGATGTGGAGAGAAGGGAACACTTTTACACTGCTGGTGGAACTGCAAACTAATACAACCTTTTTGGAAGGAAGTATGGAGAACTCTCAAAGAACTCAAACTAGACCTCCCCTTTGACCCTGCAATCCCATTACTGGGCATCTACCCAGAAGAAAAAAATCCTTTTACCATAAGGACACTTGCACTAGACTGTTTATTACAGCTCACTTTACAATCCCCAAAATGTGAAAACAGTCTATGTACCCAATTCTGATATAAGGACAATTAATGACCTAGTACACGGTGGGGGGTTAGGGAAGGGGAGAGCAGAGAGAGGAAAGAAAGGAGGGGTGGGGAGTCATGGTGTGTGGTTCACCTTTTGAGGGGAGGACAATTATAATAGGGTATATAACAAATGCAATCACTATAACCTGGTTCTTTATACCCTAAATTAATCCTGAACAATTAAAAAAAAATTAACTTTTAAAGAGTTAAAAAAAAAAAAAGAATATATTTGATTAAGTCTGATTTATGAATCACAAAATTTGTTATAGAATTGAACTTTAGGTTACATACTGTTTGAAGAAAGAGAAAAAAAAATAGGAATGTCATACATATAGTAAAGCCAAAAGAAAAAAAGGAAAAACTTAGCTTCAGAGATATTTATTTAAATGAGTGAATCAAATTTCCCTTTATTAGTAATTTTTGCTAGGGATGGATCCAGAATTTGAGTCAACCTTGAAATGAGGTAAATAGTTCAGGCTGCAATATGGGCAGATTTTAGCACTGTTGGGGAAGAAGTGGCCATCTTTCCACACACCTTCCATGTCCTGGAGTGGGGGCAGGTGGCTACCTGGTGGAAACAGGAGGGAAGAGGACATGGAAGCGGGAGCTCTCACCAAGGCCAGTCGGCTTCTGCCCACTCTGCCTTCATAACTGTGCCCAGTAGTGAGCCATCCATTCATTCATCACCTGTCAGGAAGGTCACAGGTGCCAGAATAAAGGATTTGTAGACAAGTGATGGATGATGAGAGCCCCTGCTCTGCCTCCATTACAAGAGTACACTTAGGAATCCATGAGAAACAGGAAGAGAAAGCTCCTTGTCAGCTGTGGACAGGTGCAGCATTCAAATGAAGGTTCTGGTGACAGAGTGGGTCTTTCTGGAATGCCTCACTCATAATATGACAGAGGTGCCAGTTCATCACATCTGTACCTTTGCTCTTCAGTCTGAAATTCCTGATTTCCATTTTTCTGTTCCTCTTCCAGATCCTCAGAAACAGCAATTTCCATTCTTCCCACCACTCCACAATGTCAATTGATATGTCTTCCTCTTGTTAGTAGCACAGACAGCAGTTATATTTCAGCCTCTTCAGAGGAGCCATTGAAGATTTTGTCTCTCCTGGGCACAAGATGGTGAGAGATTGAAGATTC
The DNA here is from genome assembly GCA_963573935.1 of Arctocebus calabarensis. Lineage (NCBI taxonomy): Eukaryota > Metazoa > Chordata > Mammalia > Primates > Lorisidae > Arctocebus > Arctocebus calabarensis. Next base: position 10,706 of record CAUYON010046678.1, read on the forward strand.
ATGAGCTTTCACCAGGCCCAGGCATTGTGGCTCATACCTATAATCCCAGCACTTGGAAGGCCGAGGTGGGTGCATTGTCTGAGCTCACAGGTTAAAGACCAGCCTGAGCCAGAGCGAGACCTCATCTCTAAAAACAGCCAGGTGTTGTGGCAGGCGCCTGTAGTCTCCACTACTTGGGAGGCTGAGGCGAGAGAATCACTTAAGCCCAGGAGTTTGACATTGCTGTGAGCTATGCTGTCACATAACTCTACTGAGGGTGACGAAATGAGACTCTGTCTCAAAAAAAAAGAAAAGAAAGAAAGAAAGGAGCTTACACAGGAACACTAGAATTAGGGAATTCCATGTTCAATTGTATTAACTAACTTTAGGTAAATTAGGAAGCAGCATGAAGTGAGCTCACTCTTCCAATGAGCTTGGAGGAACAGAAGGAAGAGATGAGACAACGCAAAACTGGAGAGAGATGGGGTGAACCTCCACTTTTATTTTTGTCCTATGAAGAAAGATGGCGTGAACTCCCATCACCTGAGTTACCAGATCATGAGTCTCCTCCCAGTCAGGGATCCCACATTCCTAACACCTTGGATATTGGAGTCACTCACCTTCCCCGCAGCCTGTCCACAATGAAGATAGTGTCCTAATTCCTCCTGCTATCATTCATTCATTTCACTCATTCATTCCTCCAGCAGACATCCACTGAGCAGACACCATGTTCCTGGCACAGTTTTAAGAGGGAACTAAGAATCTCCACATTTCTGCTGGGATAAGAGTAAATGTACAAAATCGTTGTAAGCATACGAAATTGTGTTCATGTCAGGAGGACAATGACACGGTCCAGCACACAGAAAATTACACAGAGCAGTACAATTTGGAGGTGCTGGGTGAGGTGTGTCACGAGAACGACATGGCAGCGTGTAACGGGAAAGTGCCAGCTCAGGGAATAAAGTCTCAACAAGATGACCAGCAGCTGGTCATGCAGACACCCGGGGAGACTCATCCCTGCACAGACAGACACAGAGACAGAGTTCAAAGGTCATAAAATTACTCCCCAAAACTCAGAGAGCTCAGCACGCAAGGTGGGAGCTCCACATAGAATGGAACCCCCTGGCAACTGGTAGATGCAGCATGAAAATGGCCAGGGAGATGGGCGGGGTGGATACCTGCACCTGGTTACTTGCTGTGCGGAGGTGGAGTCAGTGGTCTCCTTCAGATCCCAATTTTCTGACACCACAATGTTCAACGTAAACTGAGGAACAATGAAGCATTTTTATGAGCAAGAAACAATTTCTGAATTGGGAAACACAAACCAAAAGAGGTTTAAGGTTCTTGTGACTAGCAACAGAGGCAAGTATCTACTGGAAAAATGTGGAAGCTAAATAAGTTGATGGATTGCAAAATCAAAATTCTCTTTTTCAGTTCATCGTGTCAGAAACTCTCTAGTTACATAATCATATATGACTAGGTTGATTATGATTGGCTGAGGTTAAGTTTCATTTCTTTACCAGAATTGACCCAAGTTAAGTTTCACATAACTTGGCAATTTAAGCGAGTATGAGTCTATTCTTAATGTCTAGTTGATTCATCTGCTCAGGAATTTTTCAAGCCTGGACTCTTGCTTGAACACTACTGATAGTGTCACCGTTGTCTCTCTAATTATACGTGAGTCCTCATGAAGGTATTGAGATACACAAAAATCAAAAACATAAATTCCATCTGGAAGGAAACAGATGAAGCCCTCCCAGCAACACCAATAAGCTGAGCAAGTTGAAACTTGCACAGGTGAATCAGAAAGGACAGTGCTGACTGAGTTCCTTAGTAGTCTGTCTGAAAATATTGGCAGTAACCTATATATATAAGGACATCAACATTAAAATTATTGCATTTCCAGATGATAAGAAGAGAGAAAGGTAGTAGAAAGTTGTGTGGATTCATTTTGTTAGAGGTTTGTATAATATTATTTAGGGCGTAATCTAACCTAGAAGTTAACACCTCCTAGCAGATAGGCCCTGCCCCATGAAATTTACTTTCCACTTCTGTACAATTTTATACACTATCTCCTATGCCTAGAATGTTCATCTCTTGCCTAGTCCCTAAACACCCCTGCTTGCCCTGAGGGCCAGTTCCTGAGGCTCTTCCTTCTAGAAGCCTGTTTTGTCCCACTGGGCGAAGTGACTTCCCTCATCTTCAGTGCCCATAAAACCGTGTTCACACAAGCAGTATCACCTCTGTCACACTGTAATAAAATTATGTTTCTACATTTATTTTCCATTTTCTCTGAGGACCAACACAGAGTGTTTTACATGTATCAAAATATACATCATGGCTTGGCGCCCGTGGCTCACTGAGTAGGGCACCCACCACATACAGTGAGGGTGGTAGGTTGCAGCCCAGCCTGGGTCTGCTAGACAAAATGACAACTGCAACAACAAAAAAAGATGGGTGTTGTGGCAGGCACCTGTAGTCCCCGCAAATTGGGAGGCTGAGGCAAGAGAATCACTTAAACCCATGAGTTTGAGGTTGCTGTGAGCTGTGATACCACAGCACTCTACTGAGGGTGACATAGTGAGGCTATGTCCCCAAAAAATAAAAATATACTTCACAGCCTCTATACTTACAAAAATACAATGCCCTCCCCTTAAATTTTGGTTTTATAAATACAGACTCATTTTCCTGTTAACTTCACAAAATAAAATCTACTAGAAAGCTGAATGGCAGCTCCAGAACACAATTTTTTGGAGAAAACAGCACAAGCAGAAAAGAAACAAGAAAACACAGGGCTGCTTCACATACTTTACGACAGGAAATGTTCCTCCTCTGCCAGAGATCACAGAGTGACTTTCCTTTGAACTTCTTCAGATTATGTGACTTTATGCCAAGTAAAAGCAATAATCAGGGCAAGAATTAGACGAAAGTGACTCCAATGTAAGAGGAGTAAAGAAAAAAGAAAACCTCAGATATGTGTAATAAACTATTGTAATGACTGGCAGAATTTTAAGCAGGAAGAAATTCATAGTCCAAGTTTACTGCATGAGACGGGGTGATGACGTGGACAACATTTGTGAGAAGGAGCCAGGGGTAATACTAGAAACAGAAGGTGGACCTGGGCTTGTGCTATGCATGCAGCCCTTCCTGGCTCATGCTCTGAATATCTGCTCTAGGCCGGCCTTTATGGGTCACCATCCAGCGGAAGCAGAGCTATGAATCTGTGTTCCTTCTGTAGCCGGTATATGTTTTTCATTAACAGAGTCCAGGTGCCCTGGCAAACCTCTCACCCACGCAGGATGCCTTAGATCCACTATGACAGAAGCAGCAGCAGGGTTGTTTAGGGTTTTCCTTAGTCATTCAAGTGACAAGCAAAAAGTCTCATTGCACAAAGAGGCCAATCAGGACACTCAGACCTTCCTGGCTGTACAGTCACACCCACCAGCCTGCTCTATATTTACAAGTGGGGTGGGGCCAGCAGCGCCTGGGCCCCGGGACTGCCAGCTGGATCACTTCTCAAAGGAGCCACAGCACAGAGACTGGGTGAGTGAGTGACCTCTTCAGCTGGGACAGGAGGAGCAGTGACAGGTCAGCGATTGAGGACAGGAGGGGCAGTGATGGGGCAACACCTGAGGCAGGGGTGCCTTGTAGATATGGACACTTTGGGGACAGGAAGGGAAAGGAAATGGGACCCCGGCCTGACAGCAGAGGGGCCAGCAGACACTGAAGCAGGTGTCATAACTGAGACAGACGCAGGAGCCATTACTTCTCTTCTTTCCTCACAGGAAGCATGGTTCCAAAGCTGCTTGATTCCGGACTTTGTCTGCCTCTGATGCTGGGGCTCATGGCAATGGTGGGCCCCTTCCATGCCAAACCTTCTGATTTAACCTCGGCTCAGTGGTTTCAGATCCAGCATGTAAATATGACCAACTCCCGATGCACTATTGCAATGCAGGTAGTTAACAGGTACAGTCAACGATGTAAAAACAGGAATACTTTTCTTCATACAACCTATCCTGATGTAGTTAAGGTTTGTAGTACCCCAAATATAACCTGCCCTACAAACCGCACTAGAAAAAATTGTCATAAGAGTTTAGTCCCAGTGCCTTTAACCGATTGCCACCTCACAAGTCAACCGACTCCTGTTGCAAACTGCAGATATTCAGACAAGCAGGAAAAGATGTTCTATGTAGTTGCCTGTGACAATAGAGATCCACGGGACTCGCCCCTGTATCCGGTGGTTCCAGTTCACCTGGATGACATAGTGCCGCCGACCCTGGATCAGCATGATGTGCCAAGCCTCGCACCCCAAGCGCCACCATCTAGGAGTCTCTGTGTGTCTACTTTTGCCACTCTTCTGTCATTTAGTTACAATCTGTTCTAGAGACTTTTTCTCCTGAGATTTATGGAAACTAGAGAGATGTAGAGATGAGAGACCACAGCATGAAGCACAGACTATCCTACCCGCCGCTTTAGGCCAAGAAGCCGAGGCCTCAGCTGCTTTCTACTGACTGACAAACCCTCTCCTTGACCGCTCTTCAGTCGTGCTCCTCTGAACTCTCTCCACAACTTGGTACTCACGGTGGGCTTCAGGATCCTTCCTCTTAGAATCTGGTTTTAACAGGAATCCTCCTAACTCAGCTTATAGTGAATCGCACTGCCCCCTCCCCCCATAGCTGACCAAATTCCTCATCCCCTGCTGTCCCCCATGGACTATCTGATCACCATGACCCGCCTTTAAACAAACACACACACACAAATAGAACTGAGTCAATTTACCCAGGATCCCGCCAGCCTTGATATGGCCCTATGGTAACACCAACTCCACCCCACACATCAACCTGGAACTTGTACATAGATCCCTACTTGTTCTTGTTGTATTTCAGTGTTGAGTCCAATTTAACACCAAGGTCTCATTTACTGTGTTGAGATAGTTCCTGAGTAAATCTGGTCTTGATGCTTTAACTGCACCCAACTCTGGTTTTCTTTGATGTTATTTCCATCCCAGGAGATACAGGGGCTCCAGAGAAAAAGCAGAAAATGAACATATTTGATTCTGTCTGATCTATGAATCATAAATGTTGTTATAGAATTGAACTTTAGGTTACAGAATGTTTTTAAAAAGAAAAAAAATAGGAATGCTATACATATAGTGAAGCCAAAAGAAAAAAAGGAAAAGTTTAGCTTTAGAGATATTTATTTCAAATAAGTGCATCATATTTCTGTTTATTACCAATTTTTACTGGGGATGGATCCAGAACTCAAGTCAAATGTGAAAGGTAAATAATTCAGGTCACAATATGGGCAGATTTTAGCACTGCTTAGTGTTGTACCCACAGCAGATAAGAATGTAGGACTTGGACTCCACTTAGGCAAAAATCAACTGATGATTTTATTACACCTGCGCAGGGGGCCACTGCTATTAAAGGCAGGTGGCCCCGAAGTGAAAAGCAGGTTGTCGTCTATACCTTTTTTGTGTGTAGCTGAGCAAGCAAGCAAATACAAAAGTGGAACATTGCAATTTGCTCGGGGTGTGGTGGGTTAGCTTGGGAAACATAGCTTGGGTAAGTTTTCCACCATTGTTTGCTCACCAGGAACTTGGGCAGGATTCCAAGTACTTGGGACTTTTCATGCTTCCTTGTTCTAAAGCCTTTCTCAGAATTGGCCAGGGGTGGGGATGGGGGGGCTTTGACTTGCAGGCTCAGGCACAAGGGCTGAGGGTTAGCTTGCTGCATTCCCCTCTGGTCTTAGCAGGGAATCAAACCCTTGATTCATCTGACTCATGGGCACAGGTTGGAAGTGAGTATGCAGGACTATCAATTTTATGGATTGGAGTCTTTGTTGTGTGAATGCCATAAAGCAGTTAAAAATGATAGGGCCACAGGTAATGCCGATTAGGAGGAGGAGGAGTGGTCCTGCTAAACCTGTTTGCCACTCTTCTCTCCACCAATACTTTTATCTCTGAGGAACCCTATCTGCAGGTCCTTTGTTATTTCCCAAGAAGCAAGGGTTTCACAACTCCAGACTTTACAGTAATAATCTGTTGGCCCACTGCAGGATGGGCCATTTGAGGAAAAACAATACAGCTGCAGGGCATATGTAAAAGTCAACATTTCTGAGTCCTTGTGTTTCAGCTTATATAGCCCAAAGCTGGGTCCCTGATTGTTGAGCCCCCAGTCTAGCTATAACCAAACAAGGTGCAGAGATCAAAGTGGAAAGTGGGCTGGGTGTTCTGGGTTATGTTTTTTTACCCATGCCCAGCCTCCAGGTTGGAGGGCATGTAGTCGCTCTAGTGGTGGGGTACTGGCAGAACCAGAGGTGGTTAACCGGATGTTATCTTGGAGGTCCAAGCGTAGCTTCTGAAGGGCCTATAATGAACTTAAAAGTTTTTGGTTATGGATGGGGGCTAACAGTTAAGTAAGGGGTATATCGGGCCCACAACAGGGTGAAGGGGAGAAGGTCTACCCAGTTGCCACCGGTTTCTATATGCAACTTAGTTGAGGTTTTTTGAATGTTCTATTCATTTTTCACTTGTTCTGAACTTTGGGGTTTATAGGCACAATATAATTTTTAGAGCAGCCATCAGGTTTTTAAAAACCTGGGCTATGAAGGCCAGGCCATTGTTGGACCCCAGGATGAGAGGCAATCTGAATTGGGGGATAATGTCAGTGAGAAGGTATTTTGCCACTGTTAAGGCTGTCTCTTTTTCACACGGGAATGCTTCTGGCCATCCTGAAAAGGTATCAATTAAGACAAGGAGATATTTATATCCGTATCATCCATTTTATTTTGGTAAAATTGAGCTCCCCTGGGTTTTATTTTGGTAAAATTGAGTTCCCCTGGGTTAGTTTTTCAAAATTGTGATTCCAGGTGACGAGGCACATGGGTGGCATTTACCTTGTTGCATGGGAGGCACCTGGAGGCTGCATCTTTAGTCCATTTGCAGAGACGAGGGATGTACAGATGCTTGGATATGAGTTGGCTGAGTTTGAAGGCTCCAAAGTGAGTTCCCTGGTGTAGCTGGTTAATTAGTTGCCATCCTAATGTTTCCGGGAGGAAGGGACAGCCATCTGGGCACATGAGCCAGTCCTGGGGAGCTGTCAGACAGTCCAGGCGTTTGCTTTCTTCTTTCTTCTCAGTCTGTTTCTGAGTAGACTGGCGAGGATGGCAGGAGGTGGTCCAGTAAGACTAGGAGGATGTGGAGGGGCCCCACTGGTCTTAGGGCAGCCACCTTGGCTGTCTGGTCCACCAGCGTTTCCCTTTGCTATGGGCATGTCTGTAGCTTAGGGCAAGGATCTCTTCTGAGACAGGTTCCAGATGACGCCAGTCAGTGAGCGCAGCTGGTGGTGGTTTGTGGTTTGGACATGGTCCAGCAGGGCGTTCAGAATACACTCTTGCTCCAGGGCCAAGCGGCTCAGCACGCCAGTCCACTGGGGGGACAGGCCTTTGATCGTCTGCTGTGATGTTCTGCAGCGTCTGCTGCTGCCTCTGTCGTGTGGCGGTTGAGCTCACAGTGCTGCTGCAGCCAGTTGTGCAGCCCCACAATCAGGGGGCTCAAAAGCCACTCCGGGTGCTTGGGGTCCTTGGACACCTCCGTGAAGGTGAGCTTGTTGGCTGCCAGAGGCAGTGCCTGTGGCTACCAAAAAGTCCACAGGCCAGCCCCCCACTTGTAAGGTTATCATGGGCTCCTGGGGACCAAGGGGAAAGGACCCCCAACTCCCTCAGTCGATATCTTCTTTGACTAAGACCTTGGCAGGTGCCGGTGTCTGTGCTCTAATTGCCTTCCATGGATATTCATTTTTCCAGTGTCCCAGTTCCTTGTAATAGCATGCTGACTGGCTTTTAGGGGGGCCTAGAACCCCTGCCCTGAGGAGCCCTTTTAGCTCGGAAGTGCTCCTGTAGGGCCACAATAATGACCTTAACTGTTCATTTAGTGGCAGCTACATCTACAGTTTCCCGGTTGTTAAAAACCTGTAGGACTACTTCCACCAACTCACTAAGATTCTTTCCTTCAAAACCCTCAGGCTGACTCAGCGCCTGTGGCTCAATGGGCTAAGGCGCCAGCCACATACACCTGAGCTGGCGGGTTCGAATCCAGCCTGGGCCCACCAAACAACGACAGCTGCAACCAAAAAATGGCTGGGCATTGTGGTGGGTGCCTGTAGTCCCAGCTACTTGGGAGGCAGAGGCAGGAGATGCATTTGAGCCCAGGAATTGGAAGTTGTTGTAAGCTGTGATGCCATGGCACTCTATCCAGGGTGACAGCTTGAGGCTCTGTCTCAGAAAAAGAAAAAAAAAACCCTCAGGCTTCTGTAACTTTCTCCTAATATCAGGGAAGCAACTGAGCAACATAGGCTACATTTATAGCCCACCTGTTTTCTGGGGTCTCTGGATCAATAGGATTATAAATTCTATAGGTTTCTAACAGCCTTTCAAGAAAAGCTGCAGGGCTTTCCGTGGCTCCTTAAATGATTTCACTGACCTTAGATAAATTGGTAGGCTTTCTAGCAGCTGTCCAAAGGCCCTGCATTAGAATCTGGTGGTACCAGAGTAGAGTTTCCCTACCTTCATCGGAGTTAGGGTCCCATGGGGGTCGGTCACTAGGGAATTGGGCCTCCAACAGGGCAGCATTGGTGCTAGGCTGTCCATCCAGTCCCAGAACAGCTTTCCTGGATGCCTGCAGGATATGTTCATGTTCCTCAGATGTGAATAAGACCTGGAGGAGCTGTTGACAATCATATACCATAAAAGGCTCTCCCCTCCCACTCCGATGCAGGGGTAGGGGCCAGTTGGCGAAGGGGCAAAATAGAGGCTGCCAGGGGTGTCCTGGCTCTTAGAGGGGCTGGAGCAGAGGTGGAATCAGGGCTCAGAGGCTGGTAGGTGAGCCCACCCTTGGGTCAGGGAAGGACCACATGTGGCCTCCCATCCACCCCTGCCTGCTGCGCCAGGGGTGCCAGAGGTGCCAACACATCTGGGTGGTGATCGTATGGAGGTGGGTACAAAGAATGGGATTGGAGGGGCAGGTCTAAGAGAGACTCCTCAGAAGGAGTGGGCAATACGGGGGTGTTAGTCTTGTGTTCCCCCAGCTGAGGAATCTGGGCCTTAGGAGTCTTAGGCCAGTATGCCTGCGAGGGACCTGAGGAGGAAACAAAAAAGGACATGGGACGGGGTTAGATGGCTGTTGCACTTCTGAATGTAAGTTGGACCTTCAGAAGCAATGTCAATCCAGACATCGATGTAGGGAATCTGGCCCGGGTGCCCAGAGTGGCCGTAAGTAATTGTCCTGATGTTGGAAAGAAGGGGGAGGTTAAAAGACCCCATGGGGGGGGCCACCCCATTCTGAATGCTGGCCACTCCAGTTCACAGAGAGTGCACAGTATGCCTGGTTCACTTTCAAACATATCCCCTGGCTCAGGGGCAAAAATCAGAAAAGTTAGTGAGAAAGCACTCTAAAGGGGTGAGGGATGTGGATGGTCCCTGTCCCACAATGCTTATACACAAAGCATGTGAAGCGGGTGCGGACAATGAAGCACTAATGACAGGGAGACAAAAAATAACAAATAAGAGACAACTCAGAGGGACAAGGAGACATCTCTCCTCGGTCCAGAAACTGACCCTCAGCTGCATCCTGCTAGTCTAGTTCCCCCAGATTCTCTAGAGATCCAGACAGACTTAACCCAAGGCACCACATCAAGTCACCGGAATAGAAATTTGGAAACCTGTGCCCAAAACCACACTTCTAAGTGCCCCTGGGCAGAGGAACGTCTTCTCTGAGACTTCCCCTAGAGCCATCAGCCAGCGGTGGGCCCAGGCAGGGGTCCCAGGGCGGGTGAGAATCTTGCTGGGGCCTCCAGAAAATGTTGTACCCACAGCAGAAGAGAATGTAGGACTCGGACCCCACTTAGGCAAAAATCAACTAGTGATTTTATTATACCTGTGCAGGGGGCCACTGCTATTAAAGGCAGGTGGCCCCAAAGTGAAAAGCAGGTTGTCTTTTATACCTTTTTTTGTGTGTAGCTGGGCAAGCAAGAAAGTAAGTAAATACAAAAGTGGAACATTGTGGTTAGCTCAGGGTGGGGTTAGCTTGGGAAACATAGCTTGGGTAAGTTTTCCACCATTGTTTGCTCACCAGGAACTTGGGTAGGATTCTGAGTACTTGGGACTTTTCATGCTTCCTTGTTCTGAAGCCTCGGAATCAGCCCTGGCGGGGGCATCTAAAACTTACAGGCTCAGGGACAAGGACTTGCTGCACTTAGGGAAGAAGTGGCCATCTTTCCCCACACCTTCCATGTTCTGGGGCAGGGGGCAGCTGAGCACCTGGTGGGAACAGGAAGGAGGAGGATGTGCAAGAGAAAGTTCTCACCAAAGCCAGTTGGCTTCTGCCCACTCTGCCTTCACATCTGCCCCCAACAGTGAGCCATCCATTCATTCAACACCTGTCAAGAGGGTCACAGGCTCCAGGACCAGGAATTTGTAGACACAGCAATAAGAGATGGTTGATGAGAGCTCCTGGCCTGCCTGCATTACAGGGCTGCTCTCAGGAATCCACAGGCACAGGAAGAGAAAGTCCCTTGCAAGCTATGGACAGGTGCAGCATTCAAAGTAATGTTCTGGTGACAAAGTGGGTCTTTCTGGAATGCCTCACTCATATAATAAAAGAGGCAGCATGTCATCACATCTGCACCTTTGCTCCTCAGTCTGAGATTCCTGATTTCCATTTTTTTGTTCCTCTTCCAGGTCCTCAGAAACAGCAATTTCCATTCTTCCCACCACTCCATAATGTCAGCTGATATGTCTTGTTCTTATTAGTACCACAGACAGCAGTCATATTTCAGCCTCTCCTTCAGAGGAACCATTGGAGATTTTGTCTCTCCTGGGCACAAAGTGGTAAGAGATTGAGGATTCAAGAGCTTTCACAGGGCATGGGCATGATGGCTCATGCTGGTAATCCCAGCACTTGGAAGGCCAAGGCAGGTGGATTTTCTGAGTTCACAGGTTCAATGCCAGCCAGAGCCAGAGCAAGACCTCATTTCTAGAAATAGCCATGCATTGTGGTGGGTGCCTGTAATTTCAGCTACTTGGAAGACTGAGGCAAGAGAATTGCTTAAATCCAGGAGTTTAAGGTTGCTGTGAGCTACAACACCATAGTACTCTACCAAGGATGACCAAAGTGAGACTGTCTCAAGATAAAAAAAGCTTTCACAGGAACACCAGATTTGGGGAATTCCAGTGTTTAACTGAATTAACTAACTTTAGGTAAAATAGGAAGCAGCATGAAGAGAATTCACTGTTCCAACAACCTCAACCTAAAAGGTTGCTGCTCTCCTGCTGTCACATTCTGCTAGGATAAGAATAAATATAACAGGGAAAGGGGAAAGGGAGGGGAGGGGAGAGGGGAGGATGGGTGGAGGGAGGGCAATTAGTGGGAACACACCTACGGTGCA
>CAUYON010046681.1:0-22831 GCA_963573935.1 Arctocebus calabarensis
CCAGCAACTTGGGAGGCGGAGGCAAGAGACTCGCTTGAGCCCAGGAATTGGAGGTTGCTGTGAGCTGTGATGCCACAGCACTCTATCCAGGGTGACAGCTTGAGGCTCTGTCTCAAAAATAAATAAATAAATAAAATTAAAAAAAAAAAAGTGTGGGAAGTTGTTCTCCAGCCAAATACCCCGACTGGCTGCCACAGCCACTGTAACCCTGGGCAACATCCTGGGCCTCTCTGTACCTCAAATCTCTCCTCTCTCAAGCATAGTTCCCTTTGATTTTGAACCTGTAACACCCTGATGAGCTAAAAAGAAAGAAAATGTTGTAAAACACAGGGCAAGAAAGATTACAAGATATTCATAAAGGGCTTTTTTTTTTTTTTTTGCTAAATATTGCCCATAATGTTTAAATTCCAAAGAAAAACATGTTAAAATTGAGCAAAGGGACAGCCTTAATAGAGTAATAATAGTAATGAATAATTAAAAAGATGCTCTTTCATGTGTAACCTCATTGCCTAGTGAACATGGAATGCAGAGAGACGGCTCCACAGGTTACAATTAAAGTTGAAAATTTGATCTTTTGCAGTGGCATTATTTCAAAAGTGACTATCCTCAGGACTGAAAAAATGACATTCTTTATAAAGTAATTTAGCAAAACGAGGGACGTCAGTAATAATTTGAGGAGAAATATACTATAGAGACAGAATATTTCAATTTGGGTAATAAAAAAAAATAAAAGACAATACCCCCAAGAACCCAATGAACCAGTGGCTCAAATTGCAAGGGTTTTTCAGGTCTACATTTTCAGATTAATAGGCTGAATATCTGTCTTCTATCCATCTATCATCATTTGTGATACAAAAAGGTTTTAAAGGCTTAGGCTAAACTTGTACATTTTATGTGATGTGTGTATCAACATGTACATGTTTTAATGTGGGTGTAATTATTTCTGAATTGTAGCTTTCAGTGGTAAGATCATTAAGGACAGTTAAATCTGACTGCATTTAGCTTTCATTGAGACACCACAATTATTTTTTCAAAATGTTCAGATTTTGAAAAAAGGCAAACTGTGTTTGTCTTGAATAGTCTTTCCTTAATTTTTCAGACTGGTATTTTAAGGCAAATTTAATCCATATAGTTCATACTCATTTACACTTAAATTATCCAACTAGAAATTTTAACAGCTATTTAATGTCCCAGACACCTTTTGAGCTTTTAAAGTGAGCTCCTAAAAGCCTCTTCTGTGTCTCCCACACTCCTCTCATCATCAGTTTAAGAGATTGCACTTTGCTCAGAGTAAACAAATTGAATACTGAAACTTTTCGTTTATTTTCCTCTCAGTTGATGACCTATGAATGTAAAGTGGCTTTTAGACACGACATAACTAATTTTCTGATCCCCGTGAACCCATACAGGCCGTGTCACATTACACTTACTTGTGAACAGCTATATGGCCAGCAAATGCGGCAAGCTCTGGACCCTTGTTGGGTATCCACAGCACATAAATAGATAATTACAGAAACTCAAACTTCTACGCCGTTTTTCATCTGAAAATTGCCAAGGCTGCCTTTAGAATAGCATAAGCATACATCTCAGAACTTGCCATAGATACAAAAATATCTAGTTATTATATGTTTAAATATCTCTATCCTTTAACAGATGGCAAAGGCTTGAGCAGCTGTAACCCAGGGAACCAAAGGTCCTTCCTTCCAGGCTTTTGGTTCTTTGAAGCATAGAGGAGTTAAAGAATAGGTCACATTTTGAGTGTGTGTGTGAGAGAGAGAAAGATGCCTGAGAATTTAAGAATTGCACAAATACCCACATCTTTGGACTTGTGAGGTCACTATTAGCTGAGGTCTGAAACGTATAAGCTCTGGTCATTCTTTGTAGCAAGAAAAGCCTTTATGGCTGTGGTTTCTCTGGTTACCACCTATTCTCACTCATTCCCTGTCCTCATAGACAGCAGGTGTCACCTCCCTGGATATTGTTCCAAAGGCACATTGTAAGTCATTTTCCTAACGTCCCTTCACTGTGATCAGTCCTAATCTTGGTACTCAGTACATTCAATGTTCTGTTCCCAGGGTCGACTGCAACATGTTCTCATATTTTCAGACTGGCGAAGGGAAAACAGATGAGAAATGGCCTAGGGGGACATTTAGTGAGGAAAGCGGCAATATTCCTCTGGGAGGAAAGAGCAGACCTGGTAGATGGGGGCCGAACTGCTGCGGGATACCTACTTTGATCCCCAGGGCGGACTGAGCCCAGGCTGAGCTGCCCTGGCAGGAGGCAGGACAAGAGTGTAAAGGGAAGCCGCGTGCACCTGCAGGGTCACCGGCCAGGCCCCTCCTGCCACATGCGTGCAGGCAGAGCTGCTGTTCTGGATGGCTGCATTTTCCTAATAAGACTTCACACAGACCCTTTAAGGGAGCTGGCTGCCCGGTTGACTTCAGACCCAGCCACACTTGAGTTTACCCATTTCCTCAGAATGTAATCTCACCTCTTCACTGTTGGAGCCCTTCAGCACCTTGTCACTGATGAATAGAAGCCACCAGGAAGGGGGTGGGAGGTGGGTAGATGGGCAATACACAGCTCACAGCACACCCCACTCAGAAGCCACAGGGCGCACAGTCCCCTCTGATATTTGCATCCCACATGTGACTATCGCCTCTGCTGAAACATCTGTAACAGGGAACCCAGAACCTCCAGGGACAGCGACTTTCTCAGGAAGTTCTGCTTTGTCTGGGGTTCACATTTATCTCCCAGAAACTGTTTTATAAACCCCAACAGGGAATTCCTCCAAAATCACCCAGTTATAAAAGAGAAATGAGATGTTCTTGCAATCGAAACATTCGTTTAAAATATATATATATAAAGGTAACTCTTGGGAGTCCTGTGAATTGGAAGAACTTGTTCCACAGCTCGCACAAAAGTGCCACAGGCCCCTCGCGCTGATTTCAGCTACCCACTGAAGAGAACGAGGCCTTTATGTTCCTTTTTTTTTTTTTTTTGGCCTTCATGTTCTTAACAGAAGCAGTAGCAATGCAAGTAGCTGCATCTGTCTATTGCCCACTCTGTATATTTCATATTCATTTTCATCTTCCTCATAACACCTGTTTGAAATTTGCATATGTCACTATTCCCACTTTACAGAAGGGGAAATTAAGGCTCAATTAAATATTCTACTACTGAAGGGAACACGCTCCCCAAGCGACAGGACTGGGGCTCAAATTTGGAACTGTCTGAATGAAAGACTCTTTCATTACCATGTAATAATGTTTATGTATATTCATATGTACAAACAGTATATACGTTTTTAAACTCAAGCCTTTTATAGTGGCATATGTATCTATATAAAGATACAAATAAATATATTTGCTTAAATGTATAAATGTATGGATATAAAGGTAACTGCACATAAAAATATACATATATAGTATACTGATATCTTGTACAAATGAATAATTACATAACTATGAATATAGCCATAGTTGGTGTTTATGTGTCTTGGAAATAGAGTGGATCAGAATGTATAGCTTGGTTTGATTTAATCCATAGGCTGTTACTGAAGACCGAATCTTCCACTGAAGTCCGTTGGCTATACACACCTGTCTCCATAGAGACTTGGTTCTTCGCCTTCAGAGAACAGCACAGGTTCTCACTCCTGGTCTATAACCCAATGACACTAAGCTCACCTGTCCCTCTATTTCTTCGTCAACTTTGAGAGGCCTCTTGGCCAGACTTTTCTGGCTCCCTGATCTGATGCTCCAGTGTCCCCACAAACAAGGGACGCAGGGGTGACCTCAGGTTTTTATAACTATTCATCATTCTCACCCCCTTCCCTGGGTAGAACTGGGGACCCACTGTCTTGTTTCCAGCCCTGCAGACTTGGGGCCTCCTGACAATTATCATTCCTGAAGCTCATTTATGTTTCAAAAATACTTTTCACAGGGTTGCAAGCCCCACCAAGATGACCAGAGGAAGGAGACCTTTTCCAGCTGCCCTCTGAGACTTGTGAGGTGGGCACTCAGCTGGCCAGCCGCTGCTGCCTGGCCCAGGAGCCAGTGAGCTTTATTTTTCCTTGTTAGATGAAGCTTCTTCAGCCTGTCTCGGGGGAGATGAGCCAGGCAGGGGACACTCGCACTGAACTTGCTCTGCTGGGCTTTCTGACAGAGGTTTAAAAGCTTTTCATCATCCGCCTACCCTTTAAGATTGAGTTCCTGCCAAAAAAAGGTCTTGCAGAAACTGCCTCATGCTGGGGTCTTGAACAACTAGGGTGGGAATGCCATTTGTATTTTTTATGTTTTGTTTGATTTGAGGCTGAGAAGGAATCATAGAGAATTCCAGGCTTGGTATAAACCAAATTGGAATCAAAGTTAAAAAGCAGCAGGTAAAACCCAATCCTTTGATGTGAACTCATGTGTCCAGCTCCAGAGACACCAATCTCTTAGTGTGGAAAGGAGACTGAGGCTCTGCGCTGAAATAGAAGGTTTGTGGGTGGAAAAGAAATGAGGGTGGTAAATATTAAGCGATCTCTTTCAGAAAGCCAAGGAATAATTCTTTAGCTCACTAAAGGAGAAAGGCCCTGTAACATCCTTTTGTTTAGAAAAGCTGCATTTGAGTTTTCCAAAAGGAACCTCAGGCAACTATAAGAATTTGAGTTACTCAAAGAGAAGGGCAGCAAACTGGTATCTTTCTGTGCATTTGTAAGCCTGGCCTGGGTGGTACAAGCTGCATCCACGGCTCATAGGGAGAAGGGGGCTGATTAGTGGTATCCACAGTTAGCATGGAAGGGATGATACACATCCACCTGCCACCCTAATCCTGGGATTGCCTGCACACTTGGTGCTGCTAGGATTATTACCTTTTACTCTGGAGCTGCTAAACTCTGTTCATGAATTTGAGAGAGTAAGAACTCTACAAAGGGGTCTTGGATGTCATTGAAATTGGCACTCATGAGTTCAGACACTGGACATGGACCATGAGGCCCCAGAATGTGAGTCTCCACCACTCCACCATACGACCGGGGGTCCCAGCAAAACACCTGACACTATATCCTTTCATTATACCACTTTGTAACACCTACCCATATCCTTTCATTACCCCTAGGGTAGCAATTAAATTTGTGATTGTTTTTATTTCTCTACCCTAATACATTGCCTTAAAGTGAGATCTAGGCATGCTCTAAATGTTTTGCCCCAGAATTTATGTTTCACAGCCCAGCTGCCTTGACTGTTAGCAGAGGTAGGCTTGGAGCAGGTGAATGCTGTTATACACCCATCTAATCTGTCACCACGACTAGGGGAGGAAATGTGGCCACTTAGTTACTTCTCTATCTAGCTAGAAATGCCATGAGGCAACCAGTGAATGTTCTACAGGATGTGGCTAAGAACCAGAAACAAGAAACAGTCTTCTGGTTTGAAGGCATCCACATTTTAGCAGCAACTTCACTAGAGTGTAGGCTGATGGAACTTTCTAGAATGATGGAAGTGTTCTACAATCATCATATCCAAGACAGTTGCATGTAGCTACTGAGCACTTGAAATGTGGCTATAGCACCTGAGAAACTGAATTTTTAGCTTTATTTAATTTAGTTAATAAAAAAAATTCAGTAGCCACAAGCGACAAAAGGCTATCATATAGCTGTGCTTCTGAAATTTTAGCATGGACAAGAATCACCTGCAGGGCTTGTTAAACCATAACCCCTGGCTCTTACAGTCAGCAATACTGGTTCAGTAGTTCTGAGACATGATGTGCAAATGTGTTTTTCTAACAAGCTTCCAGATACTGGCGGCTACTTTGTGTTCAAGGACCTCACTTTGAGGACCTCAATGTAGGAGCCCAGAATTATTGAACTTGGTTCTCAGCCAGGAATAGCTTTGCCTCCTGGAGGACATTTGGCGATGTCCGGAGACATTTTTGACTATCACAAAGTCGGGGCAATGGCATCTGTTTGCTAGAGTTCACGGACATTGCTAAGCATCCTCTAATCACAGGTCAACCCCCTCCCTGCCTCAGCAAAGTACTATAGAGCTTAAAATGTCAATGATGCTAAATCTGAGAAACTCTGCTAACTGCTCATGTCCATCATATTCTGGCTGCAGAGATGTTTGCAGTAATATCTTTTCTATTAGATGTTATCCTGTATCTCTGCCAGACTGTCACCCTATTTCTTTCCCATATTATATTACTATCAGTCCCTTCAACCCTCAGTGTGTTCACAACTGAGCAGTTGAATGCTGGTAGTGGATTCGGGGTACCAGTTTCTTCCTCTGGCTTCCATACTGGGAACCAGGACAGGTGTGCCCTGAGCCACCAGGTCTCAGAGGAGTGCTGCCAAAGGCAAGGAATTTTTTATTTGTTTATCTAGTCTGCAAGAGGAAGAGTACAATAGATGTCAGATGTTTGCATGTGAATCCTTGAGCATTAGTCATCAGGAGATGTGTTGGAGAAATTTACATGGGCAGTGCACTGGGATATAAAATAATATGATAAGGACACAGAAGTGCCAGGCTTCCTGCTGTACTTCTGAAGAACAGTTTCTTCAGCATGGCCTGAGCAAGGCCCTTGTTCCTAGGACTTCAAAGTGTTAGACAGGAGCTTCTAGAAGAGGCAGTGACCTTGCTCTGGAGTCCTGCAGAATCAGAGGTCAGAATTGAGCCCTCCTCTGATTATTCCTGTGCCTTTCAGATGTGCAGCCAGGATAAGTTTCCTTGAGAAACGCAGGGTAGGTCAACCCTCTTAAAGAGGCAAATGCTGAGTGTTCTCTGCCCGCTTGAGGATGTTTTTTTAGATCTTAAAATCACACATGTATACCCCATCACCACCACCACATCCTCTCCCAAAAGTCTCGAAGAACCAAGTCCTACTGATTTTCTCCATTTTTCTCCCCGCTTCTCCATTTCTAAAGCCCTGGACTCCAAGGAAGCTTTAGGATCTTCTAAATGTATAACATCCTCCCACCCCCACTCCTGAACAAAACCACAGGCCTCTGCTCCCACCAGAGGCCTGTTTACAAAACTGTTTCTCTGCTTAGCAGCAGAAGATCCCCAGGTCTCAGCGGTGAGTCACTGATGCAAAATTGGATGGAACTCATCTCACAGTTATATGGCCTTTCCATCTCTTTTGTCAGAAATAAAAAATCTGAAATCATTCAGCCACTATCATCATGGTCTGAACCCTCTTACCTTTTTTTAGATCCTCAAACAACTTTATAATGCTCAGAAGGCCTTCCTGAGGGTAGCTGCTGGCTCTTTATGTGACTCACCTGAAGTCTATGGCCACTTTTGAGTCTTCAGCTGGTCATTCTCCATCAAATGACCCTTTAGCTGCTCAGAACAGACACAGTCCCAGGTTGTGAGGGCACAGTGATGGGGTGATTGGCTCACTTGAGGATGGCAAGTTTGGTCTACAGAGCTGCCCTATCATGGGACAGGTGGATGCCTATAAGGAAAGCTGGGCCCCAGAGACACCTCAGCCTCATACTCTAATCCTTTCATGACATCCCAGGTCTTCCCTCTCCTTCTCAAAGCAGCTGTGTGATCTGAGCAAACCTGTTTGGTCTAAGACTCGTTTTCCTCTTCTGCGACATGGAACTAACACTGGTTCCTTGAGTCACAGGAAGCGTCAATTTGAGAACGTGCTGGCTCTCTGCCTCGCCTGGAATGAGCATTCTAGAAACGCCACGTCCAACTTCCAGGTCAAGGCCCAGGTGCTGGGCACATCTACCTGAGCAGGGAGTGAGGGACGCACTCAGGGAAGGTGCCCTGTCCACGTCTGGATTGTCAGAGGCGTGACGGAACAGAGCCAAGAGTGCATGACTCACAGAGAGTGCTGTATCATTACAGAAGGCTGTTCTTACACTTTGCCTAATGAATTCTGACCCGTGTGAATGTGGTCTCATAATCACACAACTCAGGTTTTCTGTTAGCCAATCAGACTGACGCTGTGATCTCAGCCATTTCAACAATTCTCGATTATGAGAGCAGACACCACGGGTTGGAGAAAAATAACTAATGTTCTCCTCTCCTGAAGATGTCTTACGTGAGCAGAACTGGCTTTCGGGGGCTGCAAAGCTGAAGGAAGATTGCACTTCCAATTTGTCAACAGCAGCTCTGCCTACTTCCTTCCAAACTACAGCTTCCCAAGGTCATGACAACGAAGGCTTCAGAACCCCCAAATCCAAGTCCTGCGGTCACCCTGTAGCCAACAGGACCAGGCACTAGAGTTTGATTTCTGAGTTGTAGGTGGGCAGTGCTAACGGGACCAGCCAGGGTGGATGACTCGTGTCCAAACCGAGGCCTGTGAATGACTAGTTTGCCACATAAAGGTGACAGAAGGAGATGCTAAATGCTGAAGCTGGCAGAGGTCAGGCGTTAAGTGAAACCTCTCTCCTTCAGAGATGCAGGTTGCCCCTGTGTGCTCACCAGATGGCAGGTGAGAACTGCTTCACCAGGGTGGTGGCCTTGCTGTCTTAAGAGTCTAGTTCTGTTTTAAAGGCAAAAGAAACATGACGAGCCACGGATGGCAGGTGGCGGGTTTTGTTCATGCAACTGCTCCTTTTGGAGTGTGAGTGAGTGTCAGTTCCCTCTGGGGAGTCCACCTCGGGGAGACCACCTGTGCCCCAGCACCAGGCTCGCGTGTTTCTAGCACTGAGGCTGTAAACATAGCTCGGCAGGTCCGGGAAGTAAGCAGCAGAGGAGGGCTGGGGCTTGAACGCAGCCCACCCAGCTCTGGCTGGCCTCTAGCATGATAAATTATGTAGCTGTCTTCATCTATTATTCAGCATAATTTATTTTGGACACTTGCATCAGCAGTTTATGTACAAAATAAACCAGATGCCAATAGAAGGCGAAAAGAATGCAAATGGACACGCGTGGAAGGGGGGCATGGGGTGCAGCGTGGGGAGCCAGAGCCCCACCATTAATCAAAGGTGGGCTGTGTGGTGGCAGGAGACGAGGGAAAAGGTGGAAGCACAGCATGGGGAGGACACCTGATCCGCTTGCCCCCATTCCTAGGCTCCAATACTTTGGAAACTTGGATTTCGCCTGCAGAATGCCAACTCGGCCATCTCTCTAGAAACGAGGTGCATTAGAGCAAAGACGTGGGCAGCTGTGCCCTACCCAGCGCAGCCAGCAGCGAGAGATGGCTCTTGAGCAGCGACCTGGCACCCTTGCCCCTGGCAAGAAGCGTCTCTCAACTGAATGGGAGAAGGAAGAGGCAAAGTCAGGGAAAATGAGAGGACCCAGGTCAGAGGGGAGACAGTGCACAGGGGAGCACTCAGAGGAATGAAACGGATTTAGGTTGTAGCTGAATCAATAAAGGGCGTTGTTTTGTGTTTCTGAAACCTGCAGGGTACAATCGGAGACAGTTATGAAGTACAAGGTTTTTTTTTTTTTTTGTAGCTGAAATGTTTTCTTTTTTTTAATAAAATGCATCCCTGCCTTACCGTACTTATGAGCCAGTGAACCAGTGTAAAACCGAAGCTCCCTGATGTGACTTCTGCCATTTTGATTTTGAAGACTGTCGCTCAGCCACATGGGACCCACCAGCAACTGTCATTAGCATCCGAGTGTTAAGCCAGAGGAACTCAATCTGGGAACCCCATCAATGTGGCCGGTAAGCTGCAATTTAGTTAATGTGCACCCCTTGTAGACCCTGGTTTTGGTTAGATATTTGGGTAGAGTGTACGGTGGCAGTGGTAGGGAACCGGGGAGGAAGGGGAGGGCGACCAGCTCATTTGCAAGAACTGTCCAGCTGAGATAACATTTAAAATGAAAAGGAGAAGCTCCAATGCTTTGTAATCCTCCAGCAGCTGCTCATTTTGGGTCAGGATCAGGAAGAAGCACTTTGCCATTAGTCCCTGAGCCAAAAGTGGCCGGTGGCGGTTTTTGGTCTCCCTAAGCCACCTCCAGTGGGGTCAATCAGCTGTGTCCTAGGGAAGCAGAACAAGAGAAAAAGAACAAGATGGCTTGTAGGCTCCATCCATGTGTGTGGCCCCTGGGATGTCCCTGCAGATGGGCTTGGTTGGAGACAGTGAGATCTTGGACAGGTTCACTGTAGCTCAGTGCCCAAAAAGGGCAGCTGGTAAGCCTGTTCCACTGTCTCTTGCCTGTCACTGTGTCACTCTTAACAAGTTGTCCGTACCCCAGAGATGCAGATTATCCCTTAGCTCAGGGGGCCAAGCCTTCCCCCAGGTGACCAAGACCTGCTAAAAGACGCCAGAATCCCCAGAAGCCTGCCCAGATCTTGCCTAAACCCAACCCAAGGAGCTGGTCATGATACCAGCCAAGAGTTTAACCAAGCGGGTGGTTTCTCCCCCTTGAGGAAGAGTGGCTTTCTCTTATGCTTTGAAATCATGAATAAACCTAAACAGATTTTGAACAAATCAATGATACCAGATGACTTCATCGAATGTAAGTGGAGCAATAAAGATACAAACGGGGGCTCTCGTAGTCATTAAGTTTTGATTTACACAGTCCCAAGAAATTTGGATCAAGTATTGCCTTTCTCACACGAGTTGGTAATCCTCTTTCAATCATTCTTCTGGGCTTGGTCTTGGCTTCTCCAAATTTCTTCCCTGACCCTCCATCCCAAGCTGAGAGGTACTTATAAGTTGCATGGCAATTAAGAGTTGAAATAAAGGCTTTGAAGTCATGTCTTTGGAATGTGTCAACAGGCTGCCTAATTAGAACAGTCGTGAAGTACTTGGGAGATGTGAAGTAGTCCGTAAATGCACATTATTCTTCTTATAATTATGATGCAGTAATAATAACTCAGTTTGTTTGGGCATTTTCACAGTGGCAAATATTCTCTTATTTATTTGGCAATCATGCAATTTGCTATTTATGGATGGAAAATATTCTATGATGCCAAGGTCAGGTCATTGGATGAAGCCAATACACTAGAGATATTCTTGATTTCTGGCTTCACTCTGAGTTCAGGAACATTCATAAAACAATCGTAACAGAAAACCATAGAACTGATTCTACTCAATGAAGCATAGACTAAGTGGTGGACCCTTCTAGATCCAAATATTGGCCCCTCCACTTACCAGCTGGGTGACCTTGAACCAGTTACCTGACCCTTTGTACCTCATTTTCCTCATCTGGAAGATGAGAGTATCAGTATCAAATTTCCCAATGGGATTACTCTTAGAATTAAGTGAGTTAACACAGGAAAGTACTTAAAATGGTGTTTCACACATAAGTGTTAAGTGTGTCTGCTACAACCTCTACAATAGAGCTCAGCTCACCATCTAGCTCAGCATCATCAGGACAAAAAAGAAAACTGAGGCAAGGATTTATCCACATCCAGCTGGGTAGTTTGGTACCACCACCCCTGTGTGGTTAGAAGAAATAGAGCCTTAAGTCAGGGCAAAATACATTTGAACTCTCATAAAGTGGAGTTTCCAATCTTCATCAGGCATAAGAATCAAAGAAAAGAAAGGTGGGATTCACTTATACCATTTAGTAACAATAGCAATTACCATTTAGGTGTTGATGACATATCAAATATTCTTCAAAGAACTTTTCATGTGGTAAGTCATTCAACCCTCAGACAGCCCTATGAAGCTTGGATTAAGATTGACATTTTATGGATGAGGAAACTGTACCAAAGTTTCAGTTACTTGCACCTGTTACCTAACCAGAAGGGCTTAATTGCAGAGTGCAATTTGAAATTTTTTATGGTAACCACAGAACCCTGTATGAATTGGGGTAATTGATCTAGGAAGTAGACTAGATGTATCCAAAAATTTTCTTCCAACCCTATACTTCTTTTAATAAATATTCCCTAAGTCTCCACACTCCTAACCTCCCCTTACCTCCTTCTCCCTTTTGAGGACCTGCAATGGACTCTGAGGATAAGACATTAGCCTGATTCATGGTGCTCACTCTCATGGAGCTAAGTCTATGGTTCTACAACTTGTGTGTGTGTTTATTGGAGGTTAAGGGGTGTACCACTATAGCCAGGACAAAGCTGCTTTCTTTCTTACCAACTCAAACAGTAATTGGAGGAGATAGAAAAGCCTGCTATGACACTCTTTCATCACCCCTGGAGGAATTCCATCCCAACTTCATGGCCGTCTTCCCTGCATGAACTAGATATTCCACCAGCAGTGAGGTGCAAAGGCTGTCAGTACCCCACTCTGTGTATTTTCAACCCACTGTATTTGTGGCAGTGATAAATCTAGGTCAATCGCATGCGATATTGTAACATCTAAATTAAATGGGAAGTAGGTTCGGCGCCTGTGGCTCAGCGGGCTAAGGCGCCAGCCATGTAAACCTGAGCTAGCGGGTTCAAATCCAGCCTGGGCCCGCCAACCAACAATGACAGCTGCAACCCAAACAAAAATAGCCGGGCATTGTGGTGGATACCTGTAGTCCCAGCTACTTGGGAGGCAGAGGCAGGAGACTCGCTTGAGCCTAGGAATTGGAGGTTGCTGTGAGCTATAATGCCACGACACTCTACCCAGGGTGACAGCTTGAGGCTCTGTCTCAAAAAAAATAAAAATAAATTAAATGGGAAGCAAGCCTGGAATGTATCACCTTCCCCATTGCCATGAAAATCAAGCTAATGGGATCAATTCAATTTTCCTCTTATAGACAGAGCTTGAGAGGGCACAAAACCAATAAAGACAGAGGTAATTCTGCTATAGGGGAAGCAGGTGCATGGGGAAGGGGTTGGGGACCTGGATAAACAGTCTGTACTCAGAAAAGCCCAAATTTGTCCAATTAGCACAGTGTGGCCCATGTCCCATCTAGCACCTGGAGAAAAGGAAGCCCTTGGCAGCCACACTGAGACATTCATAACTCAACATATTCTTGTCACGATCCAATCTTACTGGGATAGTGAGTCCAAAATATAGTTCATGTTATCAATTCCAGTTAAATTATTACACGTAGGAAAAGAAATTTACCTTGCCTAGTGTGTCTGTGTCAGCTCAAACCTGTTTCACGGAGACTGCTCTCACACCTACGTGCCCTCTGTGACGTCACCTCAGCAGAGTGCTTACTAATGTCCCTGAAAGGTCCCCAAAGTGTCCCCATCAACTGCAAGGACGGTGCCTGTACCAGCCTAACGGGGATCCCTGATTCACCCCAGCCGCGCCCTGCACCTGCCCCTAGAGGGCGTCTTTAGAGGCACATGACATCCTGGTGTCATTTAAGCACACAGATCATCTGTCAGCTGCACACCCAAATATCTCCATTCCTGTGATTTTGTCAGATCATCACCACTAATAGGATGTTGAAATTCATAAATGCATCTATTTCCAGTAATAGGCCTATGTACTGCCATCTCCCAGTTTGAAGAGAGAGAGGTTTTTAGTGGGGACACGAATCCCACACGTCTCAAGAGGGCACCTGGCTTACTTCAATCGGGGAGGTAATTTCCTCCTGGGAGAGACTGCTGAGATCTTTAATACTGAAAGTTTAAATATATCTGTGGCTGTGAAGCACAGCCAGCGACCTAAGAATTGCTCAGAAAATCACAAGATTTTAAAGCAAGGGGAGAAAAAAAGGCAGTTCTTTTTTCTTCCCCCTCAGGCTGGGCTCCCTGTGGCTTTGTCTGGAAATGCTGTGGCCCTCCACCACGGAGGACGTCTGTGGAGCAAAGTCAGGCAGTGGTCAGGAGGCTGCCCACCTGGCCCACACAGCCACTTTCAACTCACTGAGACGAACTCGGGTGCAGTTTCATGGGAATCCAGGCGGCGAAGGACTGGACTTCATCTTTCCATCTAAGACTTTCTGAGGTGTGGGCACATGCAAATGCCATTCAGGGTCAGGCTCTAGCCCAGAAAGTGACATACCTAGTGTCCATTTCCTGGGTGGCAGTGCCCTGACCAAGACCAGAGCGCTGGGAACTGCAGATTCTTGGGTGAGGTTTTCACCTTTGTTGGGAGGTCTTTGCCCTTGGGATGGGGAGTTGTCGCATCATTAAAGTACTGGCTCTGAATAAATGCTGCTATGCCACGAGAACACCCAAACACACAAACGCCACCCTGATCACTGGCATCCAATTCTACCGCGACAGCTGCCGTGACATGTACACATCATTCATTGGTACAGCACCGCGTTCAACAAAACCATCCAAACAGACTGCCGGTTGCTCATCCCAGTAACGCAGGGAGGTGAGCACAGTAGCATTCCACGTATTCCCCTTATACTGGCTGAAGCAGGTGGCCATCTGGAAGCCAGGGTTTGCAAAGGTTAAATCTGGTGAAGGTCACACAGTATAAGTGTTTAACAAGACAGGACTAGATTCCAAGTTTTCTCTTTCCACTATAGCTCATGAAAGTAGAATCTCAAAAACGATTTTCAGATTCACTCCTAGAGTTCATTCAGAACCTACCAGGGAGCAGCCTCGAGCCTACGTGTTAAGTGGTGGTCCAAGGACAAGGACACAGCACCCTGCAGCGCCTCCTCATCTCTAAGCCCCCACTGTGCCACCTGACCCTGCCTGCCCAGCCCCTCCTAAGGCTCTCTCTCTGGCTGCCAGGCAGCATGGGGCCTCCCAAGAATTTATGGAAGGAGATTGGATCCTGCAGTGCCCCTCGGCATGAGCCTAGAAGGCTTCCCATGAAAAATGATTGCAGCACACACACGGAGGCTGTTTAAAACTGTCACTTTAAAATATCCCTTCTCCTCTGCCTCCGGTGGGCCAGGAGGAGCAGGCCCGGGAATGGGGAATCAGTTTAAAGTGACAGCCTTTAATTTCTGAAGCCAAACCTCAGCGTTGGTGGCAGGCTTTTTATGTGCTGAGGTCTCAATTTAAAGCCAAGGTGTCCCAATGGCACTCCATAATTCTGAGCAAGTTTTTGCACCTTATCAGAAAAAATTCAGAAAGCTAGGGAGAGGCTTCCTGTTCGTCCTGGAGCAGGCCTGGCACTGAAGCAGGCCCAGGGCTTGAAAAGGACAGCAGAGGCACCCCAGGGGAGCCAGCTGGGCTTGCTTAATTGCTTTTCTTTTGTTAAAAGCTGCAGTAACCAGGTTGCCTGGGGCAAGGACAGGGATGCTTAGCATTCAATTAAAATGTATTTCATGATTGGAGGACAGTTCTGAAGCAAAAGCCTAGATATTGAATACAGTTGTCTCCCCTTATCCTGCTCTGCAAGGTCTGAAAATATTAAATGGAAAATTCCAAAAATAAACAATTTAGATTGTGCAGCCTCTGAGTAGCATGATGAAATTGGGCACCATTACCCTCGGCCTTGCTCAGGACATGAATCTTCCTATTCAGTGTACCCGCACTGTCGCTGCCACCTGCCCTGTGTCACTTGAGAGCCAGCAGGGTGAGCAGATCTGCTGTCAAGGTATCACAGCACTGGTGTTCAAGTAACCCTTTTTTGATTTCAGCCCTAAACCCAAAGAGTAGTGATGCTGGCAATTTGGATATGCTAAAAAGAAGACATAAAGGGCGGCATCTGTGGTTCAGTGGGTAGGACGCCAGCCCCATATACCAAAGGTAGTGGGTTCAAACCCAGCCCTGGCCAAACAGCAACAAAGAAATAGCTGGGCATTGTGGCGGGTGCCTGTAGTCCCTGATACCCAGGAGGCTGAGTCAAGAGAATCACCTAAGCCCAGGAGTTAGAGGTTGCTGTGAGCTATGTGATGCCATGGCACTCTACCGAGGGTGATAGAGTGAGACTCTGTCTCTACAAAAATAAATAAATAAATAAATAAAAGACAAAGTCTTTTCTTTAAGTGAAAAGGTGAAAGCTCTTGACTTAATAAAGAGAAAAAACATTGAAT
This sequence comes from Arctocebus calabarensis, assembly GCA_963573935.1. NCBI lineage: Eukaryota > Metazoa > Chordata > Mammalia > Primates > Lorisidae > Arctocebus > Arctocebus calabarensis. The sequence continues at coordinate 15,744 of CAUYON010046681.1, forward strand.
GCTAAGTTTGCTGAGATCTATGGTAGGAAGGAATCTTCTATCTATGAAGCTATGATGAAGGAAAAAGAAATTTGTGCATGTAGGGTTGGTACTTTTTATTTTCCCCAGGTCATCCTTTTGGGGGTCTTATAATATATCCCCTGTGGATAAGGAGGTAAAATTGCAAAGTTTTCTGTACCCCTTAAAGCTCTAATTTGTTCTCAGCTCTTCCAGGAAGCTTTCCCAGTAAGGTTTTTACTGTGTGCAATTAGTGCGTATTTCCCTCTCAGTTTCATTGTGTGTGAACACGTGTCCAAATAATGTAGCATTTCCCACCTAAAAACCCTACTATAATAGAGCATTCTCACTTGACTACCTAAGGCATTACCTTGACTCTAGTTGGTATTTTATAAAATGCCCTGCTAAGATCTTATCCAAAATGGAAAAAAAAAAAAAAACAAAAAAACCTACCAATTTGTAGGATTTATTTTGAAGCTTCCCCATATCTCCCACTATGCATTTCTACTCACCATGTTCTGAGACCTAGTTTAGTGCCAAGTACATGGTCAGCTGCTTGGAGATACTTGTTGAATGAATGAAGAACTGAATATGTTTTCTTATGATCATGGAACACCACTTTCCAATTTAAAGGGAAAGGGAAAAACGTATCTCATTGCATGGTGGTGTGGAGATGGTGGGGCTGGTGGAGGCGAGATATAAATGAGAAGTGCAGGCCTGCCTGAGATCTGGAGTACAGCAAAGGTGTTCACACTCCCACTCCTGAGGTCCGAGCAAGGTGCTGGACAGCCAGCAGCTGCTTCCCCTCATTTCTTTCTCATCCTCTTCCTCCCTTGACTTTTCCCATAGATCTAGAAAGAGGTGCTGACCTAAAGAACAAAAGCACAGGCCTTAACTCATAATTGGACCAAGAGGCTTTCCCAGATGGCTTTCCAGCCACCTACCAAACCCAAACCTTCTTGGTGTATGAGGTTATTACTTTTAAAAATCATGTACCTGGTGCTTTGTGTTCCTAGAATGTTTGGCAGTCATAACTTTGTTAATCGATTGCATAGGATCAAGGATATCATAAAAGTAGGTGAGATGGAGTTAAGCAATGTCAGCCTGATCACTCCGTCTTAGCACCCTCTGGGGAAGCTGGGCCCCATTTCACTGAGAGAGGAGCCCATTTCCCTGAGCTGTCTACTTTTGCGAAGTGCAGTTATCCCCCGTGTTCCAGAACACTGCTCCACGGCTCTGACAATCCACCATCAATATCCCCTACTGTTTCCGAAATCTAGACAATGTGCATGAAGAACAGAGAGAAGAAAGGGGAAGACAAGTACTTCTAGGAGCCTGTGAATCAGATGCAGGATCTGCCACCACGCATAAATGGGGGTGTGCAGGATGCTTTCCACACATTTGCAAACAGATTTAATAATAAGGGGCTGTCTGCCTCAATGTGTCAAATTCCCTGCTAGCGGCACAGGGGAATAGCAGGGAGGGCGATGTAATGCAAAGATATGCAAGGTCATGAGCACCTCTTTTGTCTGTTCTAACGTACAATATGATTTTCCTTCAAATGGAGATTTCATACATAGAAGCATAACCAACCACCTAAAGAGTAGCTAGAGATAAAACATTTGAGAATGAAAGTTAAACTCCAAGGAGATGGGTACAACAAGCTGTTCTCCTCCACTGCTCCTTTAAAAATACAAAGAGGCAGGGTAGCAAAGTGAAGAAAAGATTGAGTCCTACACCCCCAAACCTGATATCAAAACCTCATAAATCAGAGTCACTTAAACCTTTCTGATTTAAAAATAGAGGGTGGGGGATTGGCAGCACGAAATAGTCTACATTCCACTGTGTTTTGAGATTCCTAGGTAAAGATATCAATGTCTTGCTGGCCAAATGCTCAACTGTAATGTTAGGGAATTGCTGTCCTCCTGGGATCCCAGGTGGAAAACAGCATCATCTCCTATTTCTCTTTCAGAACCCCTAACAGCACTGAGCTCAGCGTCCAGCACAGCACATACCTCCTAGCAATATGCTGATGAGCAAACCTAGTGGTGGAGATCTCAGGCAATGAAGTCAGACGTGACGCTCTTTACTCTGCGGTACTGGGAATGGCCAAGAAGCATCAGCTGAGAATGCAGTTTCCTGGAGGGGGAGTGTGATATGATTACTGTATCTACTTTACTCGTTGATCAAATGAGACTGCACATGTAAAGTCTGTGCAAAGAGTAATCACTCAATGAATATTAGCTATTATTATTAAAATAAAAGAGGAAGAAGGCAAGGTGTGGTGAAGTCAGCAGGTTAGAATGGACGCATAGTATAGGAGGCTTGGAATCCTACATGGAAGATACTCCCAGGGCCATTACAAGGAATGAGGCAGAGAAGTGGGGAAGAGGGTTGCCAGATATACTCAGAGGGCTCAACTTGGATGCACCTTGAACATCATTATGCTTCCAAAGCAAACACTCAAGTGACCCAGGGACTTGAGTGAGCCTCATACCCACCTGTCCCCCACAAGTCCTGCAGCAAGAGTGAATTTACAATGTGGGGCAGTTCCAAGCTTGGTTTTCAAAGAAAAAAAATGCAAAAATCTACTCTTTGAAGAGAATCATGTGGTGTGGTGGAGAACGCCCAAGATTTAGACTAGGATTTCGTTTTCAATTCCTGATTTATTGATCGAGTTTCTAGGAAAGAACACCAACTCTCTTTTGAGTTTCTGGTCCTTCTTCTGAGGTATAACCTTCTCACAGGTTTGTGATGCGAGTGACATGAAATAACATGTCAATTTGCAAAATATGAGGCTTCATAAAGTCCTGTCAATTATTAGAATTGAAAAAGAATTTTAGGTTGTAAAATTTTAGCTTGTAAAAGAGGAGATTCTAGAAACGGCTCCAATATGCAAAAATAAACAAATAAAAACCTCATTTTTAAAAATCTCGTTATGTGACACAGCATACATGTGTACACACTGACGCTGGTGATAAGGAGAAGACACATTAGAATGCTTTGATAGATTCACTTATTTACTTATTAGATGATTTGGGTCATCACAATTCATAACTACTTCAAACAAGAGAGAAAAGTTGGAGAAAGAGGAGGGGGGAGAGACCTTTGCCAGACAGGTCTGACTGCCAACAAGTGAATAAAATTATCTTCTAATCAAATGCATCATTAAAAGTACAGACATTAGAGCCCAGTGATGACAGCTTTATGAGCAAACCATTTGCAGTTAATTAGGATATACTGCCTTTGTAGATGGGATTTCATCAGGGGTATAGTTTGACTTCAGCTAAATAATACTTACTTGCTCCACTAGATAAAGACTGTTTTTCAGGTCATCTTCTAGCTTGGTCTTGCAGGTATTCATAGGCAATACTTAAACTGTAAATGTTATCTTGGATGATGAAATAGCTAAGCTTCTCAAAATATCAATAGCAAGTTTTGTGGAGCTATGGCCAGAGAAATTGCAGACCAAAAGAGATGCTGAACTTCCAGACTAACAGAAGATGCACCTGTATTTACCAGCTACTGTACCATGCTTTGTAGGAAGGATTTAAAGGGTACCTGAACATTCCATCCCAAAATATGCTACTTAGGCATGTTGACTATTTCGAGCTGAAGGCAACTGGGAAACATGAGATGTGGAAAGGGCCCTCTGACATTCCCCCTTTCTGTATTTTTATTATTGGAGACAGAGAGTCAATGCCAAGATGAAGCTGTACAAAGAAGCCAGCTAAAATAACCCTATCTTCCATCAGTATCCTTCTTCTGTTTCCAAGTCACCCCCAATTACTGCCCCTTGTCAAAACCCCTTTGTCTTTTGTCTTGTCACACCACCATGTTCTATTGGTCTTTGTTAAAGTGGTATATAAATTCTCAAGTATAACTTCCTTGGGGCTTTCACTTCTTCTTATGAAGTCCCCCCCGTCCTGTAAAAATATTGTGTAAAATTTGTATGCTTTTCTCCTGTTAATCTGCATTTTTATCAACTTAATACATAAGTCTCACCGCAAAATGTAGGAGGGTAGAAGAAAGGTCTTTCTTCCCTGATAGATGAGAACTAGAATGCCCATGGAGTTTCTGCCAGACTTGCTACATGGGGCAGCCAATCTCTCACTGCTCATGTTCCAGCAATGTGTTAGAGTATTTAAATGACTACAGAGCCAAATTGCCATCTGCATTAGCCAGAAAAGGGACAAAGTCAGGAAACAGATGTCCCCTGAAGATAAGAAGACAATGGGAATACTGTCATAAGGAGAGAGATTAGAATTGTTGACTTTTTGTCCATATTAATGAAAACTGATAATTTATTCCCAAATTCAGCTCTTTCAGAGTCCAGGTCTTTCTGCTTTTCTAAAAAAATTAAAAACAAAAATTCCAGTTTTTACATTTTTCTATGAAGCATCAAATCTCTATAAGTGGTCCTAAAAATTCTTTGGAAATTACTTAGCAGCTTCTTCTGTTTTAAGATAAGATCACACCAAACAATGAGACCTTGCCTTTTTTGGGTTTGACCACTGATTTAATCACTCATTAAAGACACAAAAAGTATTTGTTCATCTACTGGTTTCAAATTATTGTTGAGTAGATAGGGTGCTTGCTTTTCTGTTCTTGAGATATTTTACTAACGAGAAGATTTAACAGCGTAAAAGATGTAAAGTCCCCATCTTTTTATGGCTGAATACTATTCCATGATATACATATACCACAGTTTATTAGTCCATCCATGCATTGATTGGCACTTGGGATACAAACCCACATAAGAGAAAAAACACAATTAAATTCAAGTAGGGGAGAGGGAGAAAGAAAGGAAGAGGAGTCGGCACATAATACACACAGGTACCTGAACCTAATAGGTACAAGGTATGGGGTTATATGGCACATTTCCTGGGTGAAGGACTCCATTATAATTCGGATGCTACCTAACAAATGCAAATAAGGTAACACAGTTATTGTATGTTCCCTTATATTAATCTGAAAAAAAAAAGATACAAAAAGTAAAGGAGGTGCTCGCTTCGGCAGCACATATACTAAAATTGGAACGATACAGAGAAGATTAGCATGGCCCCTGTGCAAGGATAACACGCAAATTCGTGAAGCGTTCCATATTTTTGTATGTCAATCAGGTTGATAAAATATCTCAGATTGCATGTGAAGCCCCCACACTGTACCCCATGGTTGAACTAATGTACACAACTATGATTCAATAAAAAAAAAAAAGTAAAGAAGGTCACCCAGCATAAAGGCGAGAGAGTAAAGGGTCATGACTAGTGTCAGACAGATGACTTTCATGGAAGGGTCAGGACAAGGAACAGGCTCCAGAAGACAATCAGAGCAGCTGGTCATCACCCTCCTTATAAGTCTTTCTACGCATTTGAAGACATTTTTTAAATCACTTCTCAGCCTTCTTCTCAAAGCTAAATAATGCTAATTTTTTAGCCTGTCTTCTGGATTTTCATTCTCCAGATGCCTTAATCACCTGGGGATGTCTCTAAACCATTTTTAAATATCTGATCTGAAAGGGAGTTGATGATATATTAAAAGTGGCAAAGAGGCATGGAGTTATTTGATAGAAATGCTTGGGAGTGAGGATCAAAGCCCAGAGTCGTCTCTGGCCAAGCCTATTTCCATGGTGTGGATGGTCTGTTGCCATCTCAGAGGACCCACACAAGGAAGGCGAGCGTTCCACCCTAACGCCGTATTAACTGCTGCTGCAGACATTTGTAGAGGTTGCTGGGTAATTGAATGACCGACAGCGGTATCGGAGCTGTGCACCAAGATAAGGGTAATCAAATTTCATGCTTCAGAGGCTCCGCAGCTTTAGCTGGCCACCTCAGGGGTCACAGAGAATTCCTTTCCCCACCCAACCACACTATCTTTTCCTACAAATAGTTCTGCACAATTGGTCAGTTGCATTTGGTGCTTTTGTGCTTTCCTCTGAAGACCCCCCCCAAAGGCAATTCCTGGAGGCAGAGGACCCCTCAGTAAGAGACCCAACTGGGCTAGTTGTTCTGACACTCCAGAGCGCTCAGAAAAATCAGTTGCTATCGTTTCCCACACCCCTCTTCTAAGAGACAGTTTATTATTTACATGGCCCTAGAATTGGACATCTACAGAGGGAGAGAACAGTGGTGGGGAAATAAAATGCAAAAAAAGAAGAAGAGGAGAAAGGAAGAGAAAGAAAAAGCGACTGGGGAGGAATCAAACATATTCAAGGCAAACACAACAGCGGAATGAAGAACGCTGCGTCAGCACCCACACCCAAGCTGCTCGCAAGATGTGGCCAAGTCAGAGCCTGCTGAGTGCAGCTGCCTGCGTGGGGGAGCGCAGGAGGGTAAAGCTGCTATGAAAGTGAAGCCTGACTCAAAAGCACCCACACTATTGCTGCTTGTGGTCCTAAACAAGAAAGGTACCATTAGGAATGCAAGAAGAGCTTCCTCCCTCATTGATACCTGGATTTTCTGGTCTCAGGGTTATTCGTGGCCATTCATTTATTTGGAGAGGAGCAACCAATGACAGGTTGGGAGTCAGATCTGGGTTCAGTTGCCAGCTCAGACAGGAAGAAGCTGAGTGCTTCTCTGCGCAATGGGAGGATTAGGCAAGATTTGCATGAAGACACCTTCTGTATTAGAATATAGTAGTCCCCCCACCTTATCAGCAGAAGATATGTTCCAAGACCACCATTGGATGTCTGAAACTAGGTTGGTGCCACCCCCCCCCCCACCCACACACATACACAGGGTGCCAAAGAATATATATGCATTTTAAGGGGGAAAAAAAAACAACTATATCAAAATTGTAATACTCAAGTCACACTTGACTTCTGCAGTTACAAGAGTTGCTCAAACATGACTTGTTTTCATCTTCTCTTATTGGTCTATACTGAATATTACAATTTTAATTCTTTCTTTGTTGAAAATATGTGTGCGCATACTCACATATACTATGTTTCTTATGTATATATACCTGTGATAAAGGGTAATGTATAAATAAGGCACAGTAAGAGATTTATAACAATAATATTAAAATAGAACAATTATAATAATATACCAGCATTAGTACTCTTGCATTTGGGGGCCATTATTAAGTAAAAT
>CAUYON010046684.1:0-13414 GCA_963573935.1 Arctocebus calabarensis
TTTCAATGGAAAATTCACAACATTTATGAAATTATAAATTGAATATCAATTTAACATAATGCTCATTTTGTGTTTTGGTCACCCTTAGTAGAGTACCATGGCGTCTTAGCTCACAGCAACCTCAAACTCTTGGGTTCAAGTAATTCTCTAGCCTCAACCTCCCATGTAGCCGGTACTAGAAGGTGCCCACCACAACACCTGGCTCTTTTTTAGAGATGGGATCTAACTCTGGCTGGGGCTGGTCTTGAACCCATGAGCTCAGGCAATCCACCTGCCTCGGCTTCCCAAATGCTGGGATTGTAGGCATGAGCCACGGCACTCAGCACATAAGACTAAATTTAAAAATTTAGAAGTATCTGAACCAATGTTCAAGAATGTTCATAAACCATGTGTGGAACTGAAAAAAAAATTAATCCATATATCCACTAGAAGTATCTGAACCAATGTTCAAGAATGTTCATAAACCATGTGTGGAACTGAAAAAAAATTAATCCATATATCCATGAATAATAAATTGAATAAATGTACTGTAATCAATTCATAAGAATATTATACATGCATTAAAAAGAATGAGGAATATCTATAAAAAATGTGGAGACAGATCTACAAAAATTATCACTCTATCAAGTAGAGTGATAAGATCATAGGACGATATACTGATACATTGCATACACAATCGAGACAAACATATTATTCATAGCGATTAAAGGGCAGGAATCAAGTAATGGAGTAATTTTGTTTTACATTCCCTAAACTTTTGCAGTTTTTCAAAGTTTTAGAAAAATAATTTGTGGAAAATCATGCTTCAGAAGACAAGAAAATTAACTCAATAGGTCATGAATTATTTCATAATTTGGTGAAATAAAATGCAAAGGCATGCAAAAATGGAAATAAAAAAAAGTGGAAAAGACACCATAGTAAATGTACATAGTGAGTTTAAGATTCAAAGTTTACTGTATAAAGTTCAAAGTAAATTTACATAAACCATGTTACCTGTAAAACTGACTTTGGATCACCACCTTACAGTTCAGCAGTCACACTAGATCATGGTAGTTCCTAATAGGATAAAAAGCAGACCCTGAATTCTGAAACCTATCACAGACTCTCCAGATGGAAGCCAACCACCTTATTGCTAATGGCAGGAACAAGACAGATTACCTTGGATCATTAAATTTCCTTTGGAAAATGAACAAAAATCAGGTTAGTGTCTGTTTAGTATATTTAAATTTCTATGAATAATTATTTGTCTAGAAATTATAGAATGTCCTTAAAAAAAAACTTTACATTTTCCTTCATCATAGATATCAAAGTCTGGATTTTGGGTGGGGGAGTGCGTATCTATATCTAGAATAATTTACTAACTGGACATAAGCTTATCTCCTCATGTGGTGCAAAAATTTCAATTTCCCTACCTTTGGAAATTTGACTAGCAAATAATCAAGGACTCAAAAGTTCTTGGGACTGACACGTCCTTAAGAGACTTCTTTGTTGCTTTTATCCCACTGTAGATTATACTATAGCAACCCAGTGATAGTCTTAGTGCTGAGAGTTAAAACGATCTAAAGAGAAATGAATTCAATACACATCAGGTAAAATTCATGTACTGAAGAGTAATGGCCTTCTAAAGACTCCTTAACTAATGATAATTTATTGCATTTTTTAGACTTATTTTTATGTATTTATATTTTTTGAGACAGGGTCTTAAGCTGTAACCCTGAGTAGAGTGCTGTTGCCCCACAGCTCACAGCAACCTCAAACTCTTGGGCTTAAGCGATTCTCATGCCTCAGCCTCCCAAGTAGCTGGGACTACAGGCACCTGCCACAATGCCCAGCTATTTTTGGTTGCAGTTGTCTTTGTTGTTTTGGCTGGCCTGGGCCAGGTTCAAACCCGTCAACCTTGTTGTACCTAGCTGGTGCCGTAACGACTGTGCTAATTTATTGCATTTTTTTAAAACTTCTAAAACATAACTACATATAATACAAAATGTTTAGTGATTTATTTATAATTTTAATCCATACTCAAAATATCCTTCTCTCTAGTGTTAAGAACCTCGTTACTGATCCGGGTCAAATTTATATCTTGTTAATGATCTGTAAAAGCAGTGACTGAAATCAAGGCAAGCAAAGTGAGACGGACAATTGCCATCGTTCGGTCACAGGCAGGCACGTTCAGTTAGAGCAGTGGTTCTCAACCTTCCCAATGCCATGGCCCTTTAATACAGTTCCTCCTGTTGTGGTCACCCCCAACCATAAAATTATTTTCTTTGCTACTTCATGTATGCAAAAATACGTGTTTTATTAAAAAATATGTGTTTTCCAATGGTCTTAGGTGACCCTATGAAAGGGGTCCTAAAGTGGTTGCAATCCACAGGTTGAGAACCGCTGGTTAGAAATCATGGGCAGCAGGGAAAGATTCTAAGGTTGTGTTTAGGCCCTGAGGACTGAGTTGGAGTTAACTAGGCAGGGGAATCTGCAGTGAAAATAATTTTATGGTTAGGAGTCACCACAACATGAAGAACTGTATTAAAGTGTCTCGGCATTAGGGAGAACCACTGAATTAGAGCAAGTATAACAGAGGCAATTGCATTTGCACACTGGCTCCCGGGCTGTCAGAAGCAGCATGCCATACATCCTGTAATTCAGAAGTCACAAAGAGAGTCAGGTGGTGGCAATCTGATTCCTTGGATAATTTAACTGGTTGTGAAACTTTCTCTGCTGATATCTGTGCTAGCAAACTGTCTGCTCTCCATCCAATGCCCTATCTTTTCTTGCCTGATGCATTTTTATAAGGAATCCTTTCCCTCTAGCTTCTGAGTAGATTTGGTCAATGGTGGACATTGTTGGATGCCAGAATTTCAAAAGAAGACAGAAAGTGGGATGTGTCTCCCCACCACATCGGTGGCATATGCTTCATGGTTTTAGTGCCACCGCCAAGGTCCATTATGGTTCCCGTTTTCACGTGGTGGTCTAGGATCCCTTGACCTCACTTTGAAAAATCCTTGATTTTATTATGGGGCCACATTCAGTATAGGTTGTATATGGGGAAAAGAAGGAGGAATTTGCTCTCTGTTATCAGAAAATTAACTCTAACCCAGAATAAAGAAGCTTTAGGTCAGGCATTGCCATTAACATATAATAACAAACATTGGTAAAGGAGGGTACAGCTTACAGGTAACATTCATACATATGATCTGCAACTTACTGAGGTCTGATAAATCTTATGTATTAAATGCTGAAGTGAAACTGATGTATAAGTCATATGTTATTTTATCATGCGCATTGACTTTGAAGTATCTGTGGGTACTTAATGAGAAAAAATAGCCAATTTCCTATGTTTTCTCAAATTAGAGCAATTTCTTCTAGTGTATCTCTTTTGTTTCTGAACACAGGGGATTACTTTAGAAGCTCATGTAAAGGTGAAGGTAAAGGTGATGACAATTAATAACAATTTAATATTCTAGGCTGTAGAATGATAGGAATCCACGTCACGCACGTTGGAATAGTTTATACAATACACCCTAACTCTTCTAGACTGTTAGAAAAATCTTCTCATGTAAACTACTCTCAGTGATAGTCCAAGTCAACACTATAGAATGATTAGTAAACATTCTCACCAAAAGCATTTTAACTTTGATTTATTATAACAAAGGACACAAAGCAGCTGACACGAAAAATGAACAAGTCTCAAAATCTAATAGACAATGTGTGGACTGTAGTTAATAATATGATATTGTATTAGTATTGGGATGTTTCTTAAGTGGATTTTAGCTGCTCTTATCACGGAAAATTTTTAAGTATGTGAGAATAATCAACAAGTTAATTTACTTCATGATTAAACATTTTACTGTAATACTCATACTATTCATAAAATAGTAACCATTTTACTATTACATTCATATGTATCCCATAATATAATGTTAAAAATCTCAAATATATACAATAGCATGTATTTTAAAATAATGGACTATAATCTCCTCATTTGATGAGGTAAAATAAAGGACTACATGATTTTGAACAAGTGTTTCAATTGTACAGATCCCAAGAGTTTATTTTAAAATCAGCATGAATATATCTTGTCACAGACATGAATACAGTGTAGTGTCCTTTCTGTGATTATTGTTCTTGAATTTTGGCACAAGACTATTACCTTTCTAAAAGTTCTTCTTATAAATTCTTCTCATCACATTCACTCTACCTCATATTTTCTAGAGTTTTTTTTTTCTTTATTGGATAAGTTATTATATTAAGATAATCTAACCTTTATTTAAATTATTGGAAGGCAATAGATAGTAAAAATGTTTATGGAACTTTAATTTTTTTTCATTTTTTTCTCCTTTTCATTCATTTTATTCATTCTCTTATATGGTCTGTTCATCTGGGGTTTATTTTTTCCAAAAGACTTCTCTTGCTTTCTGCACAGTTTGCCTTCATTGACGACTGGATTTCTCCAAGTTCTGTTTTCTACCAATATTAATAATCTAGCAAATCTTCATCAGTATTCACTGTTATCACATCTCATCATTTGGCAAAGGCATTAGACTTGAGTTTTCTTACACTGATTCCTCACCACCCAACAACTTACTTGCAATACTGGTTTATTAGCATCAAGTAGTTTGGATGTTCCACTGCAGTTTCCCCTTAGTGACGGGAATTCCTAAAGGAATTAAAAACTACTATGGACTAAAACTAATTTTCTCTTTTGCCGTTAGCATATAAATATTTCTCACATTGTTCTAGCTGCATTTTTCTCTTTCATTTTGAAAATCATTGGTCCCATTGACAGATGAGCTCATGTATGGTTCAAACCAGTGTTTCATTTTACTGGCTTTAGCAATATTGCTTCCTTAGGAAAAACATTTAGCTCATCTAGAAGTGATGATTCAGCTCACCAGAAAAATGTTATTAGGAAGTCAAATATGTCTTCTGGCTACCTTCTCTGAAACATAAAGGTAAAACTTGTTACATGTGAATTCCTGCACTTTAAATTAGTATTGTGTTACATAATTTAGGACCTTTATAGCTAAGAGACTAAACTTCTTCCCCAACTTCAGTGCTTTTGTCATACAATGAATAAAAACTTTGCTCATCAGAATTTTTTTTCCAAGGTGAAATTCATGATAATAATATATAAATATTAACACATATAAAATACATTTTCAGCAGTTAAATTATTGAATAGTGATTATTGCTAGTTTGTTCATATAAAATATGGTTATATACTTCCCTTTAGAAAATGCATTCTTTATAATTCATTGGAGAAAGATCTCATTATAGTGGACACACCATAATTAATTAAGCATTTTTAATTGAAATACATGACTTTTATTAAATACTACTTTTATTCATTCAAATTGCTCTTTCAAATACATATACCACAAGACTAATCTATAAAAATATATAATATGAAGGCCTCAGATGCACTGTCACACATGGCTTACTCTGTTTTCTTGGCAGTTACAGAATATCATGGGCCCTCGTGGTGTCTAACACCAGCAGACAGAGGATTGTGTCAAGCCAACGAGAAAAGATTCTACTATAATTCTATCATTGGGAAATGCCACCCATTTAAGTACAGTGGATGTGGAGGAAATGAAAACAATTTTACTTCTAAAGTGGCGTGTCTGAGGACATGTAAAAAAGGTATAGAAGGTATCCTTGCCATTAATTCAGTAGTGTCTGAAATAACAATTGTATTGAAATTATAAATGAATTATAAGCTACTAAAAATATCATGAACTTGTTTTCTTTATTATAAGAAATGAAGTATAACTTTTAAAATAAATGTTCTATTTTCCAATTAATTTAGATAATAATGTTGGATATATAACAGTAATTCCACTTAATATGTCTTCATATTATGTAGAAAAAGAAGCAGTGCAAGGCCAATTAAGTATGTTATTTGTCCAGTGTTAAATGTTTAGCATTTATATTAAATGATTATATCAAAATACCTGTATACTTTCCTTTACTGCACAAAACTTTAATATATTTATTATTTTTTTCTGAATATAAAAATGATGTTTATAATAGAAAGAATAGTAAATGCAAATAAAAAGCTTGTATAATTCTATCAACCATATATTTACATTATTTTAAAATAAAGTGGGCAGAGATGGGTAACTAAAGACGAACTACATGATATTAGTAAAAATCATCCACATGCTTATCCATTTTTGTTAACTCATACTATGCAAAATGAGTCCCCAGAAATAGCTTGTCCTACACAAAGATATTGGCAAATTAAAGGTTTTATGTTAATCATATATTTAATTTTAAATATTAAGGATAATTTGAGAAAATTTTAGATAAAATGCTCTACTCTGTTACTTTTTACATTTAAATTTGTTACTTTCCCTCTTGTAGGTTTCATCCAAAGAATATATAAAGGAGGAGTAATTAAAACAAAAAGAAAAAGAAAGAAGCAGCCAAAGAAAATAACATATGAAGAAAGTTTTGTGAAAAAGATATAAATTTATTATGTTACTGGAACACTAATTCCACTAAATATTTTATATTGAATGTTTCACTTGACTTTCTATTTTTTCTTTGCTAAATACTGTAAATGTCTATGTTCATGAAATAATCTTCTATAATTATTGTAGTTGTTATTAATACATTTGCATCAGTTTCTTCTCTAATCTGGTCACAATGCTTATTCTAGGTCTATGGTTTATTAACTCGTGAATAGGAATTTATTTTCTCTAGCCTTTTCTAGCTGTCATTTAACTACAAATTATCACACTGTTGACCACATCATATCTTTTCACTTATTTTTTGTGATTATGCACGTGATGATCTCCTTTACAGCCTAAACCATATTAAGAAATATAGCTACAGGCCAGGTGTGGTGACTCACTCCGTAATCCTAGTACTCTGGGAGTCAGAGGTGGTGGATCACTTGCGCTCAGGAGTTCAAGGCTACCCTGAGCAAGACTGAGACTCCTTCCCTGCTTAAAAACAAACAAAAAAAAATAGAAAAGTGAGCCGAGCATCGTGGTGGGTGCCTATAGTCCCAGCTACTGAGGAGGCTGAGCAAGAGGATCACTTGAGCCCAAGAGTTTGAGGTTACTGTGAGGTATGATGCCACAATACTCTAGGAGGAGCAACAGAATGAGATTCTGTGAGAGAGAGAGAGAGAGAGAAAGAAAGAAAAAAAGAGAGAGAAAAAAGAAATACACCTATTAACAAACAATGACTTCTTGGATTTCACGTCTAAAATAGCAACAACACCTCTTCTGTAAAGGTCACTCAATTGTTCATTTGTAAAAAACTAGTAATAATACAATCCTGTCTCGTGCTTCCCTCTCTAGATATACCTTTCCTCTTTTTGTACAGTTCTTCCATCAAAATTGATCCAAACTCTCTTTGAACAAAGAACAGTCAACTTTACTTCATATGCCTACCTGATTTAGATTGGTTTAACTTTTTGTTGTTTGACTATATCCCATTCTATCAGTCAAGATGATTGAATAATGGTGTGTTAAATACATCTCAAAAAAAAGATAGTTTATGAAAAAGAAAAATTTTAATGGCAATCAAAATGAAATTTTTTACACATCCTTCCTAATTTTATTATTGACACAATTTTCTCTTACTAAAAATAGTAAGAATATTTAAATCCTGACATTTATTCATTTATCATTAGGCTCTGTACACCATGTAACTAGTTATTTATGCTCAAACAAAGGATGTCTTTGCTATAGAAGAAAAAACAAACAGCAGGGAAGATTTCTACTAGAAAATCCATGTGCTATTCACTTTCAGGGTGAGCATTTCTTTGGAGTTAATTTAATCCAGGCCTATGTCTTTCTCTGCTGAGCCATATGCTGTATGGCATCTCAACAGCCTCTAAGGCATGTCAGTTTCTGTAGTATTCACCTCAAGTTTCACATTTAAATCTGAACTTGTCATTTAAAAACAATTTATCACGTCATCCAGTTGACTTAATCTCCATAACTTCTTTCTGGCAATAATATTATAATTCTGTCTGTTCTTTGAAAATTTGAACTCAAATTCTTTTTTCTTATTTCCCTTTATATACCATAGTCTTTAAATCCACTTATTTCCTTTTTCATAAGATTCATCCAACACCTAAGGGTTTTTATTCTTTACTGTGTCCTTTAAGTAATTATTGAGTTATTCCTCGAAATTTCTCGTATTTCTCCACTATTCAAAATCCCCCAAAGACTCACCAGTTAGTACTTAAATCACACAGCCCTCACCCCCACAATTTAACTTTGATATATATTTCTGGATTTACCTACCATATGTTCCTTCCTGACTACTTCAATTAGTTACGAATACAATTCAGTTGACTGAATACAATCTGAATTATTCAGCTTAATTTGCTGATTGCCTAGTTAAAAGTCTGATCCCCTGCAAGCCATTCATCTGACCTCAGGGTACTGTTGTGCCCGAATTTCGGGGTCCCCCCCCAAGAGAAACTCACACTAGGCGCACCGATGCAAAAACAAAGGGTGGAATTTATTACAAGTTTAAACTCGGACCATTCAGCCCTGCCTAAGTGGCTGGTGGGTCTGAATGGCCCCGCAGGGCGGGGCTGAGGTATTTTTATAGTGTACAGAAAGGAAGTTGGGAGGGGGGAATACGATAAGGGGAGTGGGATAAGGGAAGGGTGGAACAAGGATGAGTCCAGGTGTCTCTTCACTTGCTGATTGGCTACCTTGGTGCTGCCAGGAACCGGGTGGGTGTTCGCTAAGCAGGAAGAGGACAGTACTGATTGACGGTGGGGGTGGTCAGGGGAACTGGAGCCAGGAGCCAAGTTACAAAACTAACATTTATACTGTAAATTACACAGCAACCTGTAAAATGGAGTCTGTTAAGAAAATAGCGTCACACTGGCCCTTTCATTACAGCATGGTCAGCTACAGATCATGTGTTTCAACATGGAGTATGAAGAGTTCTCACATAGAATTACAAATCACTTTCAACTGTGGCATAAAAAAAGAATATAATTACAAAATGATGTCAGTTTGTTCATCTTGAGAAAAATGTAATATTTTATTTTAAAATGTTTAGTACACAATTGCCTTAATTTGGTCTTCAGTGTAAAGTTTGAGATTTTTAGAAATCAAAAACTCTTATGAAATATCCTCCATTGCATGGAAAAGTCTCTTTAGTTCAAATGGCAAGTTGCCACCAAGGATATATGAACAGCATATTGGTGTGTGGACTAATTGCTTTCTCCAGCAATAATTATTGAGTTCATTGGTTCATCACTTAAAAGACACACTGAAATGATTTGCAATGTATAATGCATGCGAATATTATTTTTACTATGTTTTGAAATAAGTTTTGATGGTATCATCTTCCTTTATTATGCATAATCAAATGCATCTAAATGTGAATTTTATATAAAATTACATTATACAGTCTATATGTCTATTTACCTACTTTGCTTATTCTTTGTATTCAAAATTAACAGCTTATGCTAAAACTTCTCTAATAGTTTTATTTTTTACATTATGAGAAGTAAGTAACATATAGTGTTCCGAATCATAAAGTTTGATTAATGTACTCAGGAAATGTTTTGGTACATAAAAACAAATTTAGTGCTCCATATTATCTCAAAGATAGAGAGATCTTAAACCGGAATTTGATAATTTTCCTCTTAATTACAAGTACACATCCACATATTATGATTTCTTATTTGTCAAGCAAATCAGTATGCTATGCCTTAATGATTTATACATTCTACATTTACTTTGCTACATATGTATTTCTACCTATTATTTCATGTTTTAATAACAAATACCCATACCTTAGTCACAGAACTACGAAGGCCAGAGTTTAATATGGATGGATTTTAATATGACTTTAATATGGATGGATTCTGTGGTTCATACAAAGTTTTTATGACTCAGCCCATCTAGCTGCTTGATTTTGTTACCCAATATATTTTGCTTTTATTTTCTAACCTCAAAAGATTTTAAGATAATTTCTAAAATTTGAGGTTTATATCTCCTTTGGTTAAAGTCTTCTAGAAAATTTGAATTTTCTTGCCTCAAAAACTCAAATCAAAGTTCCACATTCATGCTCATTGACCTAAGTATTTTATAGCCAGCCTTGACCCAAAAATCATGTTTAGAAAAATAACACTTTTGATTTACCATGTTAATTCACAAGTCCACTCCAAGATATATGGATGGTGTAAACACCATTTGAAACTTGGGATCTTAGAGACAGGCCTGAGACTTGATTAAGGGAAGCAAGGCAACTACCTCAGGTATAAAATTTAGGAGGGCATAAACAAATCTTAGTAACCTAGAAAAATATAATATTATAATGCAGTATTTTTTAAAAATATTAATTAGATCAAAAAATCTGTAATGAATAAAATATAAATTTTAAAATGGTTGAATCAGTACCTAAGCCACATAGGAATGACAGGGATCTGAAAATAAAAAAATAAAATCTAGTATCAGGATAATTTATTATCAAATGTAAGGATAGTGCAAATTTGAAGATTTGAAAAATTTTAACATGAAAAGAATAGGCTACATGATTATTCTCAATAAAGAAAAATAATTTAATATAATTCAACACTTATTCCTGATTAAAATATTAAGCAAACCAGGGAAGGAAGCTGGTGATGTGATGGTAGATATCAATCATTAACACACAGTAAGAGGATGCTTAGTGACAAAATGTTAATAACTTTTCATTAAAGTAGGGATCAAGGATCAAGATGATCTCTGCTATCTCCTTTATTCATCATACCCAAGGAATCTTTAGGCCTTGTCAGTGAAAAAAAGTGAAGAAACAGAAATAAACACTGTATTATACTTTAGTTATCACATAATATGCTTTTCACAATGGCAAATTCCAGAGCATCTAAACCACAATGATCAGAAATGACTGGAACTCCTTAAGCAAGATTGCTATATTAAGTTTATACATATGTAATCAATAGCATAGATCAAAAAACAATAGAAAACATGTACTAGCTGCAATAGAGCAAAATTTCTAATATATCTATCAGTAAATCTCACTAAAGGAGATTTAAAAAAACTTTTAGAGAAAAACATCACATTGAAAATTTAAATATGTTATAGAAGGACATAAAAAGAGCTGGATGTTTTTCTATTTTATATAATCTTTATAATGAATATTAATAGATATGAGACAAGAATGTAAAATTATATGAACAATCCTTCATAATTGAAATACAATTAAGTCTTTTAGAATCAAGGAATATAAGAAAAAGTATTTTTAAAAGGCTCGATGCTAGGGGGGAAAAGTCACAGAGATGGAAAGTGGGATAGGAAAAATGGGAAAATTTGGCAATTAATTCAGGAGACCAACCTAGAAGTACCAGAAGGTCCTTGAAAGTAAAGAGATCATGGAGGTGAGAGAGATTTTATAGAACAAGAGGACACCGTCTTCCTCTGTGGAGATGGTGTATTGTATCCAACAAAGGAAACCTCCCCAACACACCCCCTCTGCACATATATACAAACACACACATACACACATACTTACTTATGAATTTCAAATACTAGCACTGAAGAGAAAATGTCTTAAAAAGGCAGGGAAAATTGTGGAGGGATAAATCACATACAGAGAAGGAGAAATAAAAAGAAATTATACTTCTCGATGGTAAGAATGGAAGAAAGCCATGGACAGTAGGATGAGGAAGTCTGAAAAAAATGGAATATGTATTTACTTATTAGAAGCCCTTTCACAATAATTGATATTTCATGAATGTGTGTGTAGCGCCTTGCTGAGAATGAAAATGAATTAAAAACATACAGGTGTTTGTTTAATGCTTTCACTTTCCACCAGACCTTTGGGAAGAAGATCTGGAGTGTAAACTAAGGGATCATGTTCTTTGTGTCAAAACTAGAAGTAACTTTATGGATGGATGAGTTTATTTGACATCCAATTTTTCTAGCCCTACATTTACTTATATTTAGAATGATTGTTTTGGACTAGACTGTCTATATGTAGATGTTTTTTCCAGTTTGGGGCATATTAAGATTTTGTGAGAATATTTTCTATTTCAAAGCATCTAATATGAACACAGGGTAAGCAAAATAATGTTGAGATGCTCTGTGATTTAAAAACAAAAATCAATATTGCCCAGACTCTACTGACTCTACTGTTGGTAATACCCACGTTTCTTCTAGTATCATGTTGTTCTTTAGAAGCAGTCTTCCAGACTCCTTGAAAACTATCCTACGCTGAGGTAGGATGGCCAAACTGAAAGTACCTGTAAATTTCCCTTTTTAGTGACAAATAAATTCCCATCAAAAGATTTTATGAGAAGCTTCCAAGTTACTACTTTACAGGGGGCTCAACTTCCTTTAGAGGATTCTGAAAGCCTTAACATTTGCAGTTTTATAAGAAGAAAATACATTTTCTATAATCAACTTTTTCCCTCATTCAATAATATATATATTCCAGGAAGTAATATGTGTGTCTAGTATACAGTAAGTCATAAATGTATTTCAGGGTCATGAAAAGTTTTAAAACAATTTTGAAAGTATTTTAGGCTCATAATTAATCATTTTAAAAAGAGCTAGCTAAATTCAGTTAAGAATAATTAGCCAGAACTAGAATTTTCTAGTACCACAATTTTTCATTTTAGTACACAATTTATTCTTCTAAATTTTAAGAAACAGATACTAATTGTAACCAAATCAACTCTTTCCTGACAGTTTTAACTGATGTGTTGTAGTCTTCATTAACTGTGAAATAACATCAGCCAATTCACTATGAACTCGAACGCCTTTGGGACTTTCATCTGTATTTAATCTGTATTTTCATGGAAAGCATACTTGTAATTTACAGAACTCTGTTTCTAAACTGCAGGTGTTCTCAAGTTAGAAGCCAGAGGAAACTGCTACTTCCTTCTCTTTAGCTCATTTTTGGAATCAGAAAGCAAGAACTCTGACTTTCCAATAGGCTTTCTTTTTTCAACATATTCCCCACTCTCAACACAATGTTGTACAAAATTTATAAATCATCCTAGGGAAATTTCCAGGGAGTTCCAAAATGTGAACAGCTGTGAGCTACCTAATACCATAGCTTGCCAAGGAATTGTTACTACAAGGATGAAGACAATTACCGTATTTTACTCAAAATATCTGCCACTTTTCAATGAAAAAATCTTTAAAATCACAAATCTAAGTACTTTCTATAAAGTAAAGAAACTTTTTTATCTGGCTCTTTATGTATTCCTTTTGTTTTTCTCCCTCACACAAACAGCCAGAATCAATTAGTTACAGAGAAAATTTTCAAAATTCAGTGCACGCTATAGCTTCTCTCATCTCTACTGGATGCCAAGAAATTGCCAGATGCCAGAAAAGAATATAGCAGGGTACTGGTGAAACTTATTAAAGGTAGAGTATCAATGTCTTTATATAGTGATCAAGAAAATGCCATGAAGGCT
>CAUYON010046687.1:0-28337 GCA_963573935.1 Arctocebus calabarensis
GGAGTAGAGTTAATACTTTGCATGAAATATCTTATCTTATAACAGTGAAATTGTTTTCCCTTTTGTCTTGTGATTTTTTTTTGAGGTGAAATTCAAGTTTTTGTGTGAGTAGTACTATTATACCTATCTTGAGTGTCTTGCCTGTACTGTATTACATCATACCTTTGTTTAACTCTTAATAAACTGTTCACTTGTTAAAAAAAAAACCCAAAAACAGCATATGGGGTATGGATACAGAGAATAAGTAACACTTATTCATGGTAGAACTACAAATTAGCACAAGTACTATGGAAAACAATATGAAGGTTCTTCAAAGAACTGAAAGTAGACCTAACATTTGACCCCGAAATCCCACTACTGGGTATCTACCCAAAGGAATGGAAATCATTTCATTAAAAAGATATCTGTACTCAAATGTTTATTGAAGGACAATTTATGACTGCCACATACGCAAAAAGAGCCTAAGTGCATTTGTGTTAATTTTCCGTCACCCCAAGTTCCACATAGTAAGGCAGGTGGGCCCAGGTGTATGCCAGCACACACAGTGTGTGTGATTTCACAGCTCCTATATTTGGATAACTCAAATATCTTCTGATAGTTAGCAAGCATGCCTACTTTCTGCTCTGGGGGACACAATATCTATATCTTATAGGCTGTTTACTGACAAACATCTTCGAAAAGATATTTTCCAGCCAGTCACGGTGGCTCATGCCTGTAATCCCAGCACTTTGGGAGGTCAAGGTAGGTAAATTGCTTGAGCTCACAGGTTAGAGACCAACCACAGCAAGAGCAAGACCCTGTCTCTAAAAATAGCTGGGTGTTGTGGCAGGAGTCTGTAGTCTTAAGTAGCTTTTGGGAGGCTGAGGCAAAAGAATCACTTGAACCCAAGAGTTTGAGGTTTCTGTGAGTTATGACACCCTAGCACTCTGACAAAGTGAGACTCTGTCTGAAAAAAAGGAAAGAAAGATAAGAGAAGAATAGAAAAGAAAAGAAAGGGAAAGAAAAGAAAATAATAGTTTCAAAAGAATGATAATCACTGACTCTCTTCACAAGATATGCAGAAACATTAGATACCCATAGCTAATTTTCTCCCAACAGATGGCCTCATGGTAGTCATATTTTTAACATGGCTTCTTAGGATTCATAAACAGAATGTTCTATGTTGCCCTGGCAAAAGCTGTGAGACTTTTTATGTCTTGATCCTAGAGAACCCAGAATGTCACTTTTGTCATGTTGTACAGATCAAAAGAGTCACCAACTTCAAAAAAAGTAATGAGACTCCACCTCTTAATTTGAGGAAATAAGAGGATTAGCAACTATTTTTAAATTATATCACACATTTTATATCTGGTTATATGAAACAATACTAAAATAAATAAACACTAAGCAGATGTGTTTACATGTTGTTCCTCTTGAAAAATCTATGCATGCATTAACCAGTTGTGAAAAACTCCAATCTAATGCATCATACAATTTTATATATGATCAGTGGAATTAGAGAGATGGAAAGGCTAAATAAAGTATAGGTCTTAAAAAGTTGTAAAGGCAGAAATAAAAATTACAACTATAATTTGTCTGATGTGTTGCTACAACACTAGTGTGGCAAAACATATTGTTTCTTGTTTTTAATACGCTTATAAACGATATAATTTGTAGTTTAAAATTTCACGTCCCCTATGCTGAAAAAAATTTGTCACAGTTTAGAAAACACATTTTTATGTTTTATTGCTTTATCATATATAATAAACTCAAAAGTATTATAACCAGTAAATTTACTATAACAATGTTTAAAGGTAATTTAAGGTAAGGCAAGAACAAAGATATGAATAATAAACAATTTGAATCATGGTATATTTGTGCATAGTATATGATCTAAAATTTTATGTACAAGAAGCCTGCAAACCATTGGCAAATTCTTGATAAAGTTCTAATTTTGTGAAGTGTGGCAATTTACTACGAGAAAATTTTAGCTACCATAGATTGAGTGATTAATCCTTAATGTAAAGTTTGTCTAAACTTCTAAAATTGAAACTTAAAAGAAAGAAGAAATTTTGAGAACAAAATGAAGTTATACAAATCAAAAGTAGTGACAAGGTAGCTAATTTCGAAATTGATCTAATTTGATTACCTACCATCATTATCTTTTTTTTTTTCACCCCCTGTGTTTGCTCCACTTGGAGTCTCCTGCCTATCCTGGAAAGGGATCACTCTGCCCTGAAGTCCTCCCCTAGCACTCTGTTGCACCATCATTACCGACTCTAAAATGTATTCTAACTTAGCACACTAAGTCTCAAATTGTAACTCATTTCCTAACTTGTTATATCACTTCAGTAGTATTAATTGATTTTTTTAAGTATATCTGCAAAACATAATGATAATCTTAAGTAGTGTCATCAAAAACACTGTGAATAATACAAACAAGATATAGTAAAATATATAGTAAAACCTCTGTAAGTTGACCACCCAAAGAACTGCAACAAACTGGGCCATACACAGAGGTGTTCAACACAAGGAACTAGGCCTACTGTACTGATACACACATGTACTTTAGTTTCTTGTACAGCTTTTTTAATAGAATGCCATATGAAATCAGACATAACCAAAACACAGTGAAATCAGGTGTATAGCATTATACAAAATAATGCACTTACTGTTTTCTGTTGGGTATTTTTATAGGTATTGCCTTAAATTTATAGATTTCTTTGGGTAGTATAGACATTCTGACAATATTCATCATTCTGATTTATGGGCACAAAATGCCTTTTGACATATTTGTGTAATCTTCAATCACATTCACAAATCTTTATGGTTTTCAGGATACATTTCTTTCACGACCTTGATGAAATTTATTCTCATTTATTATTTTTGATGTTATTTTAAACGGGATTATTCTCTTAACTTCTTTTTTGTATAGTTCATTGTTAGTATATAGAAACATAACTGATTGTTGTATGTTGATTTTCTATTTTGCAACATGTCTGAATTCACTTGTCAGTCTGTATGTTTGGAATCTTAGGGTATTCTATTTATATAAGATCATATCATATACAACAGAGACAATTCAAATTCTTTTCCGATTTGAATTCCATTTTTCCCCCTTGTTTAATTGCTCTGGTTATAACTTCCAGTACTACATTGGATAGAAGTAGCAAGATTGGGCATCCCTGCCTTGATCCTGATCTTAGAGGAAAAGCTTTCACCTTTTCACTGTTCCACCAACTTGTGATACAGACCTTTATTTTAATACATTTATTCTTTATCTGATATATTTATTGTATATACTAATTCATTGAAAGTTTTATCCTGGAAAAAAAGTTAAATTTGCTCAATTTTTTTTTATCTCTTGATATGGTAATAAGTTTTTTGCCTTCATTCTGTTATGTTATATCACATTTATTGATTTGCATATGTTTACCCATTCTTTCATCCCAGAGAAGATCCTACTTATTCATAGTATACGATCTTTTGAATGAATATGCTGTTGAATTCAAACTACATTGCTGTAGGAATCAAAACAGTGTGATACCGTCATAAACACAGACCAAGGAATCAGAATACAAAGTTCAGAAATAAACTCAGATGTAATGTCAAAACTAATCATTGACAAAAGTGCCTAGAATACACAATGTGGAAAGAGAGTCTCTCTCTTTTGGTATCATTTTAGGGAATAGAAGTACAATTTTATTACATGGACACATTGCATAGTAAAGTCTATAGGGTTTTGGTATATATCACCAGAATAAGATATATTATTCCCATTAAGTAATTACTCATCTTCAATCTCTCATCCTTTTGAGTATCCAGTGTATATCACTCTTTACTATATGTCCCTATATCCATTAATTAGTTCCCAGTTAGAAGTAAAAACATACAGTATTTCACATTTTGTTTTCTGAGTTGTTTCTCCTAAGATAATGGCCTCCATTCCCATCCATGATGCTTTGAAAGACATGCTTTCATTCTTTTTATGGCTGACTAGTATTTCATCGTGTGTGTGTACATATATATATATGTGTATGTGTGTGTGTTGTGTATATATATATATTTTTTTTTAATCTAGTTCTTCACTGATGGAAACCTAAGACTGATTCCAGAACTTTGTTATAGTAAATAGTACTGCAATAAACACATAAGTGCAAGTACCTTTTTGATATAATGCCTAGTTTTCCTTTGGGTAGTAATAAGATTATTGGATTTAAAGTTAGTTTTATTTTTAATTTTGTGAGAAATTTCCATTCTATTTTCCATAGAGATTATACTATTTTACATTCCTATCAACGGTTTATAGGAATTCCCTTACTCTCATCCTTACCAACATTTAATATCTTTTGACTTTTTAGTAATAGCCATTCAAATTTATGTAAAATCAGATTTCACCATGGTTTTAATTTGCATTTCTCTAATGGTTACTGATGTTGAATATTTGAACATTTTTTCATATGCTTGTTGTTTATTTGTATGTCTTCTTTTAAAAAGTATCTATTCACACCCTTTGCAACTTTCTAATGGTTTTTTTTGTGGTGATTGGTTTTTAGTTGTTTGGCTTCCTCATAAATTCTGATACTCGTTTCTATCAGTTTCATAGTTTACAAAAAATTTCTCCAATTCTGAAGGTTGTGTGTTCACTTGGTTGATTATTTATTTTACTGTGCAGAAACTTTTTCATTTAATTAACTCTCATTTACCTAATTTTGTTTTTGTTGCTTATGCTTTTAAGGTCTTGAGCATGAATTCTTGGCTTAGTCCAATTTTCAGAAGAGTTTTTCCAAAGTGTTCTTCTATTATATTTATAGTTTTAAGTCTTACATTTAAGTATTTGACCTATCTTGAGTAAATTTTTGTATGTAAAAAAAAAATTCTAATTTCATCTTTTGAATATGGCAATATAAATTTCTAAGCATAATTTATTTCAAAAGATGTCCTTTACTTAGTGTGTGTTTTGGTTCCCTTTGTCAAAAATAAGTTGACTGTAAATATGTAACTTTGGGGGGGGTCTCTATTTTGTGCCATTGATCTACGTATCATGATATTTTAGTTACATCATTGAGTAGTATTAGAAAACTTGAATATCTGCATGCAAAAAATGAAATTGGATTCTTGTATCATACACAAAAAAATAATTTAGAATGGTTTAAAGATTTAAACATAAGACCACAGAACTCCTAGAAGAAAATGGGGAAAAGCTCTATTACATTGGTCTTGACAATAATTTTTTGGATATAACACAAAAAGCACAGACAACAAAATCAAAATTAATGAGGCTACATCAAACTAAAAAGTTACTGCACTGCAAAGGAAATACCAACAAAATAAAAAGGAACCTGAGAAATAAGAGTAAATATTTCTAAACCATATGTCTAATAAGGATTTGATATGCAAAATATATTTTTAAGACTTATTCAGCACAATAGCAAAAAACCAAACAACCTGATTAAAACCTAAGTAAAGGACCTGAGAAGATATTTTTACAAAGGAAGACATAAAATGGCCAATAGATAGAGGATAGGTGGTTCTCAGGTTACAAAAAAGATAGGTTCTGTAGGTTTGTTTTGAAGTTGAATTTGTATGTAAGTTGGATCAAGTACATTTACCTAATATCTTTTAGCCTCCATCCATCCAAGCAAGTTGTACATATGTCGAATGTTTGTAACTTGGGGACTGACTATATATGAAAATGTGCTGAACATCACTAATCCTCAGGGATATTCAAATCATAGCTTAATAGCCTGATCTGATCATTACATAGGTTTACATGTACCAAAGTATCAGATTATAAAATATTTTATGAATCATAATGCGGTATCACTTCACACCTATTAGAATAGCTACTACCAAAAAGTCAAAAGATAACATATATTGATAAGAATATGGAAAAAAGGGGGTGGCAATTTGGCTCAAAGGAGTAGGGACTGGCCCCATATACCGGAGGTGGGAGGTTCAAACCCAGCCCTGGCCAAAAAAAAAATGGAGAAAAGGGAACCCTTGTCCATCGTTTGCAGAAATGTACATTGGTACAGTTTATATATATATATATATATGTATATAAGGATATGTATATACATATATATTCACACACATAATATGCATACAATACAATTTATAAGCCTTAAAAAAGGAAACCCTATGATTTGTGACAACAAACATGGATGAACCTGAATGATATTATGGGAAGTGATTAAAACCAGAGATATATACTGTATGAACTCACATAAATGTGAAATCTAAAAAGTCAAACTCATAGAAATACAGAGTAGAAGAGAGGTCAGCATAGGTCGGGGAATGGAAGCGATGGGGAAATGTCAGTCAAAGGGTAACGACTTTCAGTTAGAAGATAAATTCGTTCAGGAGACCTAATGTATGGCCTGGTGAATATAGATGATAATGATATATTGCATACTGGAAGTTTGATAAGAGAGTAGGTCTTGAGTATTCTTACCTACTTCCATTATAACACAGAGCTATCAGTGTGAAATGATAGGCAGTTCTCTTTTATGGTAATCTTTTCATAATGTGTATGTGTATCAAAACATCATATTACATACCTTAAATATATACGACTTTTATTTTTCAGTTATACCTAAATAAAAAAGAAAATGAATTTAAGGATATTTTAACACTTGATATTTAGTCATGTAATTTACCATGTTGACAAAAAGCAAGAGAAAAGTTATTTGATCATCACCAAGGATGTAAAAAAGCTTTTGACAAAATTTAGTACCCACTAATGATAACAAAAAGAAAACTGAAGGAATCTTCTTCAATCTGCATTGGATATCAACCAAAAAATTTATAGATAACATTACATTTAAAGCTGAAATACTAAACCTATTCTCTCTAAGATCATGGAACAAGTATTTCCTGGTCCACGTTTTTATTCAAACAAATAAATGTGTACTCTTGCCACTTCTATTTTTTATCAATGTTTTATCCTTAGCAGTGACATATGGACAAGTCAAACAAATATATTTTGGGAAAGAAAAAATATTGCTTCGGTTTGTAGACAAAATGATATTCTAGAGAAAAAAATCCTAAGGATCCTACAAAGCAAATACTAGAACTAATATTGGATTTAGGAAACTCACAAGATACAATACTACTAAACAAAAGTCAATTATATTTCTACACATTCGTAGTAAAAAAATAAAAATTGAAATTTAATAATAATTTCATTTGTGATAGAATCAAAATCACACAATAAACAAGAAACATTGCTGAGAGAAAATATAACAAATAAATGGAGAAGGCTGGCCACAGTGGAGCATGCCTGTGATCCTAGCACTCTGGGAGGCCGAGGTGGTGGGGGTTGCTTAAGTGCATGAGTATGGTACCAGCCTCAGCAAGAGCAAGAACCCATCTCTACTAAAGACAGGAAAACTTGCCAGGCATTGTGGTGGGTGCCTGTAGTTCTAGCTACTCAGAAAGCAGAGGTAAGAGGATTGGTTGAGCCCAAGAGTTTAAGGTTGCTTTGAGCCATGATGCCACAGCACTCCACTCAGGGTGAAAGAGTGAGACTTAGTCTCAAAAATAAATAAATAAATTAATTTACTTCAAAATTTAACAAAATTTTATTACTCAAATTTAACAACAGTAAAAAAAATCCTTTCTCGGCCACTGATTTGGAAATTCAATATAAATATCTGAGTTAAATATGAATAGTAATTGAACATATTTGTTGCTGCATGTAGTTAACCATGGAACAAGCAATTCCTGGCCTAAGTTTTATCCAAAAACTCATGATATAAAAGGTTGGGTTTTAACAGGACTGTTTTTAATATGTACTGGCCAAGGGGACAGTTGGACAAGTAAAGGATCTTTTTTCACCCTTTCCTTTCTATGCATATCAGAGAAATTCTCTCTGGAAACCTTCTTGAAACTCCAACTGCTGGTTCCTGCTACATAACAGTGAAACACAAAAATATTCCACATAAATACATATTCATTCAAGACATGATTTTGTTCACAAAGCATTCCTTCATAAAAATCACTGGATGGTAAAAATTGTCAACAACTTTTTTCACAAGTTATCCAAAAGAGTTTTTGAGAAGTGCTTAAAATCCTGAGAGGAGAAAAAAATGGGACACAACCCAGGACAGAATTATTTTTCTGTGTGCAGAGGCTTTTGGCGTAAATGCTGCAAAGAAAAAGCACCAGTTGTTCTGACTCATGCTGTACATTTTAAAGTCAATAGATTTAAATTTAGAGCCATATCAACATTTGAAATTATTTTTGTCCAATTGGTGTGTGTGGTGCCAATCTTGTTTAAGGAAAGAATTTTTATCTCTTAATTGTAGAAGTCATTTTTTGGGGCCATTGCATTCATTAAACTGACATGGGTTCATTTTCTGATCTGAGTTTTCAGTCGGAGTCACAGAACTTTAATACTTGAGATTCCCTCAAAGCACTGCAAACAAAGCTCCTCCCCCTCCTACATATTTGTTAGCAGGTAGGTTTACTGACATACTCCATAAACATTAAAAGAATTCAGTGAAGTCACTCAACTTCCTGAGAAAGGGATATTTTTATCTGTCATTTTAAAACTGTAAGCTATTGGAGTTTTGAGAAGATTTCAAAAAGGATAGCTAGATGTTCGCATGCCACTTGCACAATTTAAAGAGATATATTTATTTTGGGGATCATTTTATAGTCTGAGCTCAAACAAAGAGAGTAAATTAACTTGGGGATCTGAATTCTGAGGACAATAAATAAAAGTTACCAAGTCTGCTTTACTTGACTTCTAGGATAATGAGTGCTTGATCATCTTACTTTAAACTTTTGTAAATAATTATTTTATTATGTTTGCTTTTACAATCTATGATATTCTTTTTGGTACAATACACAAGTATGGAAATAAAATGTGACATCCCTCCTTCCACATAGACACACAACAAAGAATATGAGCACTCAGAATTTTTTCATGTTTAATTACAGATACTCTGGTTTGTATGGATTTGTTTATATTTTAAATGAAGTTATTTGTTTTCTTTGCTTTCACCATTAAGATCTTTTAATTTGCTTTTACATTTGTCTGGATTGAGTGTCTTGATTTAGAAGGTTGTCCCCCTTCTAAGATGGCAAAAATTTCTCAAACGCATTTTTCTTGTAGTTCCATACATTTTGTAATCATTCCACATGTGTATATTTAATCTTAAAAAAATCAGTTTCTCAAAAACAAACAAAAAAAATAGAAAAAAATTCAATTTCTCTAGGTTAAGTATAAGTAGACTTTCTTATAGACTGCATTTATTTGTTTGTCTTTTTGTTTATTCTACAGGGAAAATATTTTCTTTTTGGGAAAATTATTATGCGAGAATAGCAAAGGCATGCACTTAGTTTCGGGGCTCCAGACAGTTATTTGTTGGTAGGAATAGTAAAAACTAGTTGAATTATTTCCATCTTCATATCATCAATTTCATTCATATCTTATACAGGCACAACCCAGGCAGCACAATCTGAAGGAATTCTCATCATAACATGCCCCCACCAATGGTTTGTTTTCTGAATTGTATTTCTTCCTTTCCCCCTTTTCTACTGAAAAAAAATGAAGATGATATTACTACAGTACAGGGAAACTTGGTCATAGAGCTATTTAAAAAGAAGGTTTTAGGATATATGAGAATAAGGTAGAAAATAAATTCACAATTATGGTCCTGAAGTGGCATGAAGTATATTACAAAGTAAATGATTTTCTAGTACAGGTGTTCAAAGAACTCTTTTTGAAAATACAAAATAATATTAGCTACCATGCTATAAAATTTATAAATAGAGTAAAGCTACATTTTGAGAGATGTTTTTAAAACACAAAATTGTACTATACATATTATTACTCATCATAAGCATTGCATGGAGCAATTTTCATAATTAAATTCTAAAGAACAATGAAGTGCCAAATTAAAACCAATAAAGTACCATTTTTAATATTTTTGAAATTATTTGTTTGGAACATTTCATAAATTTGTGAACACAAATGCAAGTTTCCTAACATTTACAGAGCAAAACCAGTTGTTACCACATTACTTTTTCTATACCATTTTTTTTTATAAAATTGTTTTTCATCTACTTTGGCTTTGGGGAGCACTATATCTGCTTAATTACTAACTAGTTCCAGCTGAACCACCTGCCAACTTGATATTGGTAGTTTTCTAATTAAAATTGTGTAATTACATTTGTGATAAAACATAATTAATCTAAATTTTAGGCCAGATTTGAACCTTCTACTTTCCCAGATGCCCCAATTACTTTTTGACTCATACAAAATTCTAAGAATTAATATGTGGGGGTCTCATTCTTCCTTTGTTACTTTATACTCTTTGAGTCAAAGATCTACTAAAAAAAAAAAAAGCCATGAATTTAGTTTTGTTTTGCTTTTTTCTTGAAATATCTGATAATCTCCCCTTGTCTGTAGGGTACCTGAAGGCATGTTTTCCTTGATAAATTTTTCTTGTACTCTACACATTCTTGTCAATAAAAATATTATTTTCTCATGAGGAAGAAAACACACAGTTGTTGGAGTCCTTTGGATAAATTATAGATATACACAGCTAGTGTAGAAAGAAAATATTTTTAAGGCTACATAACCGACTTTAATTTCATGAAATCACATTTCTGTGTGGAACCCTTCCTCAGTCGGAATAAAAATTAATTACTGATAATAGGAAATCATTTTAAAGATTCCCATATCTGTTTAGGAACTTAAAATTCTCGTAATATTTAGAATATACTTATTATTCTGCCATGTCATCACTTTATAAAAACAACTTGTAAACTATATTTAATATTGACATGGTTCAGATGCTTTTTAATACCTTAAAAGAATAATATCTGTATATTGAAATGCAACAGCATAAAAATACTAACAGTCATAGGAATAGTAAGTGAAATACAGATACCAAGTTTGATAGGGACATGAAAGAAAGAAGAAAAAAATACAAACATCATTTAAGAAAAGTCTTTAAGAAAATTGTAAAAGCTAAGACTCCACAACATGAATATACTATATTTTAAACTCTAAACTAAAAAATGAGACTACATTTTAAATTGTTTTCTAAAACT
This sequence comes from Arctocebus calabarensis, assembly GCA_963573935.1. Taxonomy (NCBI): domain Eukaryota; kingdom Metazoa; phylum Chordata; class Mammalia; order Primates; family Lorisidae; genus Arctocebus; species Arctocebus calabarensis. The sequence continues at coordinate 11,050 of CAUYON010046687.1, forward strand.
GAGACTTCTTATAGGAAAGGCTCCTGTCTTCTCTCAAATGAACTCTGATGAACTCATGGCTCCCTGAAGAATGCCAAGCAGGGCTTGTAATAAAATAGACATTACATAACAGAAATATGTTCTTGACTGTGTGTGGTGACCCACAAACCTAACTCAGATATCTCATCTATTCTTTTGGACCAAAGAGCATTTTTTCAACATGAGAAGGAAGAACAGGAAGAACTCTGGAGTATCCCAAACTCTCTTACTTATGCAGTATTTCTTGGGTTTTGAACCATTGTGTTCTGAGTAAGCTATGTTCTTCTGATTTCAACAATCCAAGCCTCTGACTTAATTTACCAAATACATTTCAAAATCATAAATTTTTGTTACTCCTTCCCTTCTCTTTAAATATAAAGTTAAAAGTATCTGCTGGATAAATGAATGTGTTTTGTTTTTATTATTGGGATAAAATATTAGCCATTTATCAATACTTTAAATTAATGAGCCTAATAAGGTAAAATTTTCAGAATCTTTTCCAGTATGTCTACATATGAGCAAGCTCATATATTTAAAAAATATTTAACTGTTTAAATATCTCAAAACTTTCTTAATAAATTAATTTCTTTATTCAGCTTATAAGTCTTTTAAAGATATTTATGGGAGGCATAAACTATTCTAAAATACTCAGTAATAAATACATGATGTGATTGAGAAATAGGAAACCATAACCAAATTCTAGCATCTCAGGGGTTGGTAGAATCAAATAATCCTCACGATTCCAGCTTCTCCTCTTTCTCTCTCAAACCTGAGTACAGTGCTACAAGGGATGACTTCATAGATTTGTAAAATATAGATTGTACTAGGGGTAAGACAGGAATAAAATGCCATTTTTCTGGGGAGTTCCACAGATTCATATTTTATATAGACCTACACTACATATTTCTTCCTTTATTGGCATTCAGTAGAGCTTAAAGGCAGATTAAAATTATCCATTCTTTCCAATGATGTTGCTAAAAATTCTGGAACCTCAAGAAAAAATGTCAAGAAAAAGATCCCTTTGTACTTCAGTACAATTTATAGAGCTTGTCTACCTCGGGCAGTGCAAGGGAACCGGAGGCACATGAACAGTGAGAAGTGAGTGAAAGGTAAGTAGCACGGAGGAAAATGTTAATAATATTGTATTAAAGTAATATAACGAAGTCATATAAATCCTAGAGTTTCAAGACTAGCAGGATTGTAAACTAAACATTATTCAACTTACTATCAAAGTTTGAATCACTTCTGCATCACCCCCCTCATTGGCCATCCAGGGCACATTTGGAAGTTAGTTGTGATGATGGGCTTATTTCATCCAAATCAATTCCTTATCTCTTTGAACAATTTTATTAGAATTTTTTTCTGCTTAATGAACTGATATACATCCATAATCCTCCACTAATGAAGGTATTATCATTATACTAAGATTTTGGAGTCGCACTCTTGGGCTCAAACACTGGCTCTTCTGCATGCTCCTTCAATGCTACTGAGCAAGTTACCAATGAGTAAAAACAGAATACTAATAGCATTTACCCCTTAGAACCTTACTATCCCTTTCTTTAAATATGGAGAAATAGTATATTTTTTGTAGAACTATTGGGAGAAGAGGATAAAATTTATAAAATATCTGTTACAAGTCATAACTCGATACCAACAGCTATTTTTATTATTGAATTACTTCTCAGTGTTGGCCTCCTTTTTCTGACCCTACTAGTTCATGCATGTAGTGGCTGTACTGAGCATTGGACACAAACTTCATATTTTGATAGATCAGACCAGAGCAAAGTAAACAAAATTAGATCACTTGAATTTTGTGAAATACAAACCTTTTATTGTACACCACAAATTAAACTTATATTTGTTCCTTGGGTTATTCATGCCATTATCACATTTCCTGGTGACTATTGTCTTGGAGACTTTAAGTGAACTTTTCATTTAATTTGTCATCTTACCATCCTTTGATAAAGTCTCAAATAATCTGCAAAAATGCCTATTATGACCCAGAAAACTACATGACAGAATATTGTTTTTTTTTTGTTTTGTTTTGTTTTTTGTAGAGACAGAGTCTCACTTTATCGCCCTGGGTAGAGTGCCGTGGCGTCACACTGCTCACAGCAACCTCCAGCTCTTGGGCTTAAGCGATTCTCTTGCCTCAGCCTCCTGAGTAGCTGGGACTACAGGTGCCCGCCACAGCACCGGCTATTTTTTTGTTTTGCAGTTCGGCCGAGGCTGGGCTTGAACCCGCCACCTTCGGTATATGGGCCTGGCGCCCTACTCGCTGAGCCACAGGAGCCACCCCATGTGACATATTCTTAAAGTAGGTCTTTGTTAATAAAAATTTGGTGGGTAAATGTACTATAAATCAAAGAAAATCCAGGTTAAACCTGAATTAATTTGGAAACTGTTTATGAAATCTTAGGAAAATACCTCAAAGACATTTTGCTTTTCAGGTAAACATTTTGGCTTACACTATCAGATGTGTAATAAATAAATTATTAAGTTTCTTATACAATGCTGTGGTGGAAATATTTGAGAACTCTTTCTATCTATTACATGCATTCACTGGGTCCCCGTACTCCTCACAGGGACAAAACTTGGTTCTTGACAGGCAGAAAAATAATTACTGTTACAGTGGTTTGTGATATTTCAAAAGAGCCAAAATACATAAACAGATACTTAGTGTATGTGAATTAATAAAGTTCACTGGGTGGAAATTAGCAAAAAAATATAAAAATTTTCCTTGTCAGAGACAGTAATGAAAAGAAAATGAGAAACAATACTCAGATCAGTAACTTCACTTTATTCTGACTAGCTGATTTTAAACTTTTTTTAGGATAATAAGTAGATTTTCTACCATCAATCCCACTTACATTCAGAAGTATGATAGAGAAAACAGCAAGGGTGAATAAAGCATAAAATAATCAGTTTTGTTATTATCATCATTGTTAAGTGAAAGGAAGTCATCAAATGAGGATTGAATTAAAAATCCATGAAGTTTTATTTTTATTGACCATAAAATACTTTATGATTTCTTTACCTATTGTCTTCAATGATTAAAAGTAGGAGGAAAAAAAATGAAAACTTTATGGGGAAATAAAGTTATATTTTGTTATAACAGGTGTTATGAAGCTAACTTAAATGTAGAGAAATGTATAATTATTGTCCACTGTATAAAAGCATCAATATTTAATCCTTGGAGAAATGAAAATGGCTCCATGTTGATAAATATACTTAATTGGGAAACAATATGCAAGGCATGGAATTGCTAAACTATTAAATGAAAATAAGGGAGAAGAATGCTAGTATTAGGTTTTCAGATCATTTCACCTTTTAGTTTACTCCAGCTATTTAGCATCCATGTAGCCAATGATGCTACTTCTCTCCTTGTGGAAAAAAAATGATGCCATTTGAAGGACTCTTAGATTAATTGCTTATTTCTATTGATTTAATATAAACTAGAAGGGTGCCATGGCCATTTTGCACGTTGCAGCCTGATGAAACAAACTGTTTTGACAAGCCTTTACACTCTGAGTCACAAGGGGTTTGGAAATAGGCTGTTTTCCAAATCTTATCTCGAGAAATGATTTCTCTTCTGAAGACATGATTAATAAGCTTGAAGTCTCTTTCTCTCTTTTTTAAATTTAATGACCTTCATGCTTTATCTGTATCCCTCAATTTAATAGTGGGTAATGTATGAGAAGACAACGCCTTTTATATGATCTTTGGTCTGATGCTTACATTCAGGAGTGAATTTTTATGAAATGTACTTAAAAAAAGGTCGAGGTCCCACAGTCTTAGTTGTGCTTAGGCTCTTGGCTTTGTGGAAACTGTTGATTTTCTATTGCATGTGAGGCCCCAAATTAACTGATGCTCAGTCACATCAGATTGCATATTTCAGGCAGAGAATGCCTTATTCAACCCTTCTTCCCTTCTGTCTTCTGTGATAGACTGGCCAGCTCTATTCAGAGAATGACTCTCTCTCTTATTTCTAAACCCCTTGTGACTCAGGTAGTAAAGGGTTGTCTTGCGCAGAATATTGCTGCCAATGGCTACAGCAACTACCATTGCTTCTTCCAACAAGGCTGAGTGGCATGTGTCTGCCACTACTATCAAAGCAGGCAATTATTTGAGCAAATAATTACCCTTGAATACCGAGAGTCTCCAGCTGTACAGACTACAGGATGTGTGTTCTTTCTATCTGCTAACAAGGCAGCACATATATTTTTCATTTTAAGTCATGCTGCATACATATAGTTCATTGGGAAATTATAAGTTTTTGTTCCAAAACACATGCAAATCTGAATGTAGTACAACAATGCAAGGTAAGGAAATCTGAGCTGACACTTGAACTTAGAAAAATGCTCATGTTTCCAAGTAATTCAACAGATGAAACAATCGCTGTCTGCTCCTTGCTATATACTAAACCAGATATTTAAGCTTTGGCAGAATGAAGTTCTGCTACTGAACTATAAAAATCCATGAGGAGGATTTTGTTTTCTTTGTCTAATGGTAGAATTTTGGCATCTAATGCCGTGTCAGGGGAAAAAAGGGATACAATAAATATTTGTTCAATTAAATACAATGGAGTGATGCCATGATTTCAAATGTTTTAAGAAAGGTTAGTAGAACTAATTATTCTAGTCAAATGAGTTCCATCAATTCAAAACTAATTCCCTTTCTAGTTTATGCCATTAATGATTTTTTATGCCTTGTGATTTGTCTCTATTAAATTGGCAAATGTTAAGGGTCAAATCTTAACTCCTTTATCCTGTTTTTTTCTCACCCCTACCATCAATCTAAGAAGGTAGCCACATCTCATGCTCTTTTTTAAGGGATCAGTTACTTTATTTTAATTTTTATGCAAATAACACACAAATATGGTTAAAGAAAAAGGTCCAGAAGAGCTTGGGATGAAAAGTAAGTGTCTTTTGCCCCATCCCTCCTACCTTCACCATTAGTCCTTAGCAACAACTTCTTTTCACTATTTATATTTTAGTTCCTTTAGCAATTATCTCCCTAGGCAGATTCCCAATCTCATCTAGAATAACTAAATAAGCATCAATCTTTTGTGAAATATACTCATTTCCCTTTTGTTTATCCAGTACCTTGGAAAGTACCTGGCACTTAGTTGACACTCAGTAAATATCCATTGAATATATTGAAAAACTATAGAAAAGATTAGCTAAAAATTGTGTGCCTCTGTAAGACAACACCAAATACCGTAAGACAGAGAAGGCATATTAAAACGAAACATCAAATGAGATTATTTCTCCACTCCTACCATCTCAGCACAATTTAAGGCAATGTAATGTTTTCCTGTCCACAGTTGTAATTATGTAACAGGTGACAAGGTTTCCCCATATTATTTTATGCAATATAGCTGACCTCAAAAATGGTAGTACTTGGACAGTGAAAATAATTTAATGGTCATAAATTAGTTAAATAATTATTATTAAATTTAATAATGTAATTTAATTTAAATTTTACTTGTTGAGCAAGTAATAAATGATTCAATCATTATTTTATTATTATTAATATTCAATCATTTGGTTAAAACTGTAAAAAGTTAGACAGTGTCTGTTTTGTTCATGATGCTTAAGTGTGGTTTTGTTTGTTCAACCTTTCACTGACTTATAAATTAAATTGGCATAACTTTCATGCCAGCTCAACACTTTTTTTTTTTTTTTGAAGAGACAGAGTATCACTTTATCGCCCTCAGTAGAGTGTTGTGGCATCACAGGTTACAGCAACCTCCAATTCCTGGGCTTTGATGATTCTCTTGCCTCCGCCTCCCGAGTAGCTGGGACTACAGGCACCCACCACAATGCCCGACTATTTTTGTTATTGTTGTTATTGCCGTTTGGCTGGGGCTGGGTTTGAACTGGCCACCGGTGCCAGCGCCCTACACACTGAGCCACAGGCGCTGCCCTAATCAACACTTTTAACTGTATTCATATGTCATTGTTTACATTTCAGATACATGGCATCCTATAAGAAAAATCAACTTTACTTACTTTTAAATTCCAGACATTCCATCCCCTTGGCGGCATCTGCTTACTCCCTCCAAATCTAGCCACTAATTCTGTGTTTTTAAAAAGAGAAGCAATTTAGTAGCAAAACCACATCCAAAGACATGTTTTTGAGTAGACTTGAAATAGACAAAATAACTTTATTTTATACTTCTGTCCTCATTGAACTGGAAATTTGCTAATCTTTAAATAACACTTCTGTGTGAACTGATCTCTAAAAAGTGTTAGTCCGTTTTCCTGCTTGCTCCCATCATGATGGCTATACTCCTACAGCATTGCTGCTTGTTACTTTATCTTATAATTTATTTTCCTTTTTGCTCTGACCCCATGGATTTTCAAGGGTAGCAATAGACTGTATCTATTGTTAAGTATGCTAGATGCTCTATAAACAGATGTATTCAAAGCAAAAAGGACTTAGATATATTTGAGTAAATCATTAACAGAATAATGGAAGTGACCAGGAGAATCTCTCTCAATTTTTAAGCAGGGAATGGTATTGAGGATGGGCTAAGGTTCAAAGTAGGGACACTGCAGAAATATCTCAGAAGATAAGACCAATATCCTTTATATTGTTGGTTTGTGGAGAATATATTACCATTTCTATCTTGCCTTTTATAATATATTTGTAGCCTATGTTTGAAAACCCACTACCCACTATCACACCATCACATATTGTTTCCCTAGGAGCACACACAGTGGTTTTGAAACTACTAACCAGATTCTAGGGGACAGTCTCTGTCCTGGCCATATGTACCAGTTTTTGTTCTGTCAGACAGCCCTGAATTAGGGAGGATCCCTGCCAATAGCTCATACTGATACCAGCACAGAAGTTAAAATATATTTGGCCATAGGAGCAGGTGACTCTAGTGCTTTAATTCTAGATGTCACAGACATTTCTCCTATTTTGTAGAATATGGTGTTTTCATTTAATTGTGTCTCAATATATAGACTATTACATGAAAAGGTAAGATAGCTCAAAAGAAGCAATGTAGAGTAAAATATACATATACATCACAGATAACAGGAAAATTGAGAAAAAGTTTCAGAAGGTGCATGGTAGTCCTCTTTTCTTATCAGCTAATTGGACAGCTTTGAGAAATTCGCCTAACTAGCTGGGCTCTCAGTCTTCACATGTAAAATGATTGTGGAAAGGGGTTTTCATGAAAGCTCTTACAGCTATAAGAATCCATGACTTTATAGAGCGTGAGTTTATATAATCATTTGACATTAGAAACCAGCAATTATGATATTTCTTTTAATGGAGTATCTAGGAGATGAGGGGACCAACTAGAATTAGAATAGAAATAATAATCCATTCATGGGTTGATGGGCACTTGGGCTTCTTCAATGACTTAGGAATTATGAATTGGGCTGCAATAAACATTATGGTACAAATATCTTCATTATTTTGTGATTTTTGGTCTTCTGGATATATACCTAATAGAAGAATTATAGGATTGAATGGTCTATTTTTAGATCCGTAAGTGTTCTCCAAACATCTTTCCAAAAGGAACATATTAGTTTGCATTCCCACCAGCAGTGTAGAAGTGTTTCCTTTTCTCCACATCCATGCCAACATCTCTTTTGGGCTACTCTTACTGGGGTTAGGTGATATCTCAAACCAGTTTTGATTTGCATTTCTCTGATGATTAAGGATGATGAGCATTTTTTCATCTGTCTGTAGGCCGTGCCACTGTCTTCTTCAAAGAAGTTTCTCTTCAAGTCCTTTGCCCACCCTGAGATGGGATCTCTTGTTCTTTTCTTGCTAATACATTTGAGTTCTCTGTGGATTCTGGTTATCAAACCTTTGTTGGAGGCATGACCTGCAAATATCTTCTCCCATTCTGAGGACTGTCTGCTTGCTTTACTTACTGTGTTCTTGGCTGTGCAGAATTTTTTTGGTTTGATCAGTCCCAGTAGTGTATTTTTGATGCTGCTTCAATTGCCTGGGGGGTCCTCCTCATAAAATTTTCGCCCAGGCAGATTTCTTCAAGTGTTTTTCCTGCATTTTCTTCTAGTATTTTTTTTTTTTTTTTGAGACAGAGCCTCAAGCTGTCACCCTGGATAGAGTGCTGTGACATCACAGCTCACAGCAACCTCCAATTCCTGGGCTCAAGCGAGTCTCCTGCCTCTGCCTCCCAAGTAGCTGCGACTACAGGCGCCCGCCACAATACCCGGCCATTTTTTGGTTACAGCTGTAGTTGTTGTTTGGCGGGCCCGGGCTGGATTCGAACCCGCCAGCTTGGGTGTATGTGGCTGGTGCCTTAGTCCGTTGAGCCACAGGCGCCGAGCCTATCTTCAGAAATTTAGCATCACTCAAGTCGACTCTCCGTGTAAATATTGGATATCCACTCTTAGATTGCTGCACCCTGACAGCATAATTGCTCAACCTCAGCCTGAATCCATAGTACCCTCTTGCTGAGAAGCTCCACAGTCCCCACGGTGTGTGTTCCTCCTCCAAGTACAGGCACGCTCCTCGTAGGCTCTGGATAGCGGCCCTTGTTATTTCAAGTATTTAATTTAATAATTATAACAGGAGCATGAGCTTGAATTTATAGATCATCTCAAGGCTCCTCAGGGTTAGTTTCTTTCAGAATTACAGGCAGAAAGAGACAAAGATGAGATTTGAACACTGGCTGTTTGAATGGGCTTCTCACTACTTTGAATGCCTGCAGATAGGGAGCCAAGATAGAGAAGGAAAGAATGACGCCACAAGGCCAGTGGGCAAGGTGGCTGACACTGTAATCCCAGCAGGCTGGGAGGCCAAGGCGGGTGGATTTCCTTAGCTCAGGAGTTCAAGACCAGCCTGAGCCAGAGCGAGACCCATCTCTAAAAATAGCTGGGCATTGTGGCGGGTGCCATGTAGTCCCAGCTACTCGGGAGGATTGCTTGAGCCCAAGAGTTTGAGATTGCTGTGAGCAATGACGCCAGGGCACTCTACCAAGGGCATCAAAACGAGACTCTGTCTTAAAAAAAAGAAAACAAAAAAAGAAAGAGGAGAAGGAGGAGGGGGAGGCCACAAAAGAGACTAAAAGTTGTTTTTCTTCACCTGCTTTATCTACCATTTTCAAGGAGCAACATCTCTATCTTGATATTTTATAACACAGGTTAGAAATTAAATGGATTTTGCAATTATAGGAGATCATTCAGACACAACCGAATTTAAGAGAATATACAGGTTTTTTTTATTTGCTACATAGGCAAAATAAAAATTAGACCATTAAATTAGAAATCATAGCTACGGAAGAAAGAAATGTCTTTCATTGTCATCTTCCATATTTTTTTTTTCCTGAGAAACAATCCTCTTGCTTCCTTTCTTTTTGTTTTCTTTCTTTCTTTTTTTTTTTTTAGAGACAGAGTCTCACTTTGTTGCCCTCAGTAGAGTGCTGTGATGTCACAGCTCACAGCAACCTCCAACTCGGGTTTAGGCGATTCTCTTGCCTTAGTCTCCTGAGGAGCTGGGACTACAGGTGCCTGTCACAATGCCTGGCTATTTATTTATTTATTTGAGAAGAGCCTCAAGCTGTCGCCTTGGATCGAGTACCATGGCATCACAGCTCACAGCAACCTCCAGCTCTTGGGCTTAAGTAATTCTCGTGCCCCAGCTTCCCAAGTAGCTGGGACTACAGGCGCCCACCACAATGCCTGGCTACTTTTTGGTTGCAGTTGTAGTTGTTGTTTGGCAGACCTGGGCTGGATTCGAACCTGCCAGCTTTGGTGTATGTGGCTGGTGCCTTAGCTACTTGAGCCACAGGCGCTGAGCCATGCCTGGCTATTTTTTTTTGTAGTTTGGCCAGGACCAGGTTCGAACCTGCCACCCTGGGTATATGGGCCTGGCGCCCTGCCACTGAGCCACAGGCACCGCCCCCTCTTGCTTCCTTTCACATGAAAATAATTTCCTTCCTTCAGCATACTGAAGATAACATGGAATGTATTGGTAGCCTCTGTGTCCAGAAACTTTTGGGTACCTGAAGCATGGTGAAGGAGAATTTGCACTGAATATTCTTTTGTAATTTAAAACAAACTAAGACCATGTGCATATATTAGTAATTTAAAACATAAATGAAAATTTTTAAGGGTAAAAAATAAAATATAAATTTTTTTTTAGACAGGGTCTCTGTCACCTGGGCTAGAGTGAAGTGATGTTATCATAGCTCCCTCCAACTTCAAACTCTTGGACTCAATTGACCCTCCCACCTCACCTCAGGCTCTCAGAATGCTAGACCACCTAGCCAGGCCTAAATGTCTTTTTAAACATTTATTCATTTATTTATTTTTACTTACTTAATTTATTTTTTTGAGACAGAGTCTCACTTTGTCGCCCCTGGTAATGCCCTGGCATGATAGCTCACAGCAACCTCAAACTCTTGGGCTCAAGTGATTCTCTTGCCTCAGCCTCCTGAGTAGGTGGGACTACAGGCGCCCCGCTACAACTCCTGGCTTTTTTTAGAGGTAGGGGTCTCGCTCTTGCTCAGAGCTGGTCTCAAACTCATGAGCTCAGGCAATCTGCCTGCCCTGGCCTTCCAGAGTGCTGGGCTTACAGGTGTGAACCATGGTGCCTGGCCTTAAAAATTTTTTTTAAAGACAAGTAGAATCTGTAGCTAAGATACTACGAAGATGATAATCAATTCTCTTGGTTTTTCTTTCATCATTTGTAATTGACCCAAATTGTTCAAATGGAAGACTGTAGCAGCAGGAAGAACTACTGGATGTAAGAGCTCAATTAGGAATACGTACAGTAAAAGAAAAAAGAAAGAAAAAAATAGACAAGTAGTCAAATATCAGGTAGAAAGGGCAAGGAAGGCAACCATTTCATGCTGGAGCAGTGGAAATATAGCAGTATATTGTAGCAATCCCAAACTATCATGCTATCAGGAGTTCAAGTACACCTTTTCTGAGTCACATGAAAGAGTGTAATTCTAAAGTTAGAACAAACTAGCTTTGGTGTATAGAGTAATTCTGTACCGACATACTTATGCTAATAACTTATTTGTTGTTTATTTAAAATTCAAATTTAACTGGGCATCTTGTAAATTATATCAACCCTGAGTATACAAGCATCAAAGAAAACAAAACAAAAACACAGACAACTTATCAATTTACCAGCAGATGGCTCCCTAAATCTAGTTTAGAATCAAATACCATATTCAAACCTAGTGACATTATTGTTTCAGGGTTTTTGTTGTTGTGTTTGTTTGATTGGCATGGCCTGGTTGGATTAGTTGTTTTGGGAGGGAGTGGACATTTTTTATTTAGTAACATAAAATATTAAATATCCCTTCCCACCATTTTATATGATTCTTCATGATCCTTAACTTTAGGATTAAAATGACAAAGAAGTCATAATTTAATTTTCTATATTTTTTCTTTTATATTTACTAAAGCATTTAAATGCTAAGGCAATATACATAATTTCACGGTAAGGGAACTCTGACATTTCACAAAGGATTTCCATACCTATTAGATTAAGTGTACTGAGCATTAGGTCAGGGGTTGTCTTATAAAAACTGTCTGTTTAGGGGCAGTGTCTGTGGCTCAGTTGAGTAGGGTGCCGGCCTTTTATACTAAGGGTGCCAGGCTCAAACCTGGCCCCGGCCAAACTTCAACAACAACAAAAATAGCCCAGGCGTTGTGGCAGGCGCCTGTGGTCCCAGCTACTTGGGAGGCTGAGGCAAGAGAATCGCCTAAGCCCGGGAGTTGGAGGTTGCTGTGAGCTGTGACGCCACAGCACTCTAGCCAGGGCGACAAAGTGAGACTTGGTCTCTAAAACACAAAAACAAACAAACAAGCAAAACTGTCTGTTCACCTCTTTCATGCTGTCTGATTTGCTAGGATATTTTAGCACTGAGGCATGAACTTTCTTTTGACTCAAATTATACATCCAGGGTGGCGCCTGTAGCTCAGTGGGTAAGGCACCGGCCCCGTATACCAAGGGTGGCAGGTTTGAACCCAGCCCCGGGCAAACTGCAATAAAAAAAATAGCTGGGCATTGTGGCGGGTGCCTGTAGTCTCAGCTACTTGGGAGGCTGAGGCAAGAGAATTGCCTAAGCCCAAGAGCTGGAAGTTGTTGTGAGCTGTGATGCCATGGCACACAACCAAGGGTGACATCTAAAAAAAAAAAAAAAAAAAAATCAAATTACACATCCAGTGATCCCAATGAAATCACCGATTCATGAAAAAAAAAATTTTTTTTTTTTTTTTGTAGAGACAGAGTCTCAATTTGTTGCCCTCGGTGGAGTGCCGTGGCATCACAGCTCACAGCAACCTCCAACTCCTGGGCTCAGGCGATTATCTTGCCTCAGCCTCCCAAGTAGCTGGGACTACAGGCGCCCACCACAGTGCCCGGCTATTTTTTTGTTGTGGTTTGGCTGAGGCTGGGTTTGAACCTGCCACCCTCAGTACATGGGGCCAGCGCTCTACCCACTGAACCACAGGCGCCTCCCAATTCATGAAATTTTTAAACCTGCTACAATTTTACCAGCCCTCTGCCCTTGCCAGAATTCCTGAAAAGATAACCTGGCTTAGCTTGCAGTGAGAAGCTCAAGAACCACTACCGGTAAATACTGAATAGTTAAGTTGTATTGCCAACATTTTTTTTTTTCTGGCTAGGGCTGGGTTTGAACCCACCACCTCTGGAATATGGGGCCAGAGCCCTACTCCTTTGAACCACAGGTGCTTCCCAGTATTAATTCTTAGTTTCCCACTGGTTTAAAAAAAAAAAAACAACACCTTCAAAGAATGTAAGCACAAGGAAACCAAGATTATTCTTTCCTGCCTTGCAATAAATTAGGTTTGAATGTCCTGATAGACTATGAAGGGAACTATTTTTTATTTATTTTTATTTATTTGTTTAGCAGGCCCTGGCTGGGTTCGAACCCACCATCCCCAGTGCACTGCACAGGGCTTACACTCTAACCATTGAGCATGAGCGCCCAGCCTGAAGGGAACTACTTTAATGTGGCATTCACAATAGAGTAGATTTTGTCATTCTAGAAGCTCTCTCCATTCCCCAGGCTCTGTGCCCTGGGAGGCTGCCCTGAATGGAATGCTCTAAAGGGCTCAATGGCTTTCAGGCTGGGGTTGGATTCAGCCAACGTAGCCACTGCAGCAGATCTGGAGAGTGGAAGTGAGATCAGAAATGGGCACCTTGGTTCCCACTCTACTTGTGTTGGATGCTAACTTCTCCTGAAGCTTCTATCAGGTGGTATATATATATATATATATATATATTTGCAGTTTTTGGCCGGGGTTGGGTTTGAACTTGCTACCTCCGGCATATGGGGCTGGCGCCTTACTTCTTTGAGCCACAGGTGCCACCCAGGTGGTAGTTTTTTTTTAAAACCAAACCTTTCCTGTCTCCCTGGAGCCCTTTCCTCACATCTTGGCTAGAGTTTCCTGTTTGCTGCAGTGGACCCTTTGCATAGTTATATTTGCTACACTGTAAAAAATTTTCTGACAATCCCTTGCTGCTGAAAGTCCCCCCAAGACTAAGAACTGTGTTTTCATCCTAGCACCTAGTAGACATTCAGTAAATCTTAACTAAATCTAATAAATGATTTAATAATAAAAATTATTTCTCTAAATCTTAGAGAACTAAATCTCACAACTGCTGGGTCTTTTTAAAAAAAATTAGGAGGGAGAGGAGGGGGACCTCTCCTCCTCAAGGGGAGGATGGGTGGAGGGAGAGTAATTGGTGGGACCACACCTACGGTGCATCTTACAAGGGTACATGTGAAATTTACTAGGTGTAGAATAGAAATGTCTTAACACAGTAACTGAGAAAATGCCATGAAGGCTATGTTAACTAGTTTGATGAAAACATTTCAAAACTGTATGTAAAACCAGCGTATTGTACCCCATGATTGCATTAATGTACACAGCTATGATTTAATTAAAAAAAAAATTAGGAAATCTTTTTTTCCGGGAAGGCAACAAGATGGCAGAAATGGAACAAAAGAAGAAGCGGACCTTCTGCAAGTTCAGCTACCGTGGCATGGTCCTCTGAGCCCCTGATGCAGCTGTACAGAACCGGCCTGCGGCGACAGCTGAACAAGGTCTGTGCAGCAACCAGCACCCGCTACCGAAGTGCTTGGTAAGGCTGAGAAGGAGGCACTGCCCACGGAGAAGCCAGAGGCGTGGAAGACACACCCGCAGGACACGATCATCCTACCTGAAATGGTGGGCAGCATGGTGGGCGTCTACAATGGCGAAACCTTCAACCAGGTGGAGATCAAGCCTCTGGTGATAGCTCATTACCTAGGGCAGTTCTCCATCACCTACAAGCCTGGGAAGCATGGCCGGCCTGGTATCCGGCCGCCCACTCCTCCTGTTTCATCCTCCTCAAGGAGGTTACTCAGCCAATAAAGACACTTCTCCAGTTAAAAAAAATTAGGAAATCTTAAATGAGTCCTTCTAAAGGCTGATTTAACATTCTTCCCTTAAAAATAATGAAAACATGATTGATTAGTAGACAGGGTCTTGCTTTGTTGCCCAGGCTGGGCTTAAACACCTGAGCTCAAGTAATTTTCCTGTCTCAGCCTCCCAAGTAGCTGAGATTACAGGCGCCTGCCAAACCCCCTGGCCATCTTTTGTTTGCAGCTGTCATTGTTGTTTGGCGGCGGGGCCGGATGCCAACCCGCCAGCTCAGGTGTACGTGGCTGGCGCCTTAGCCCATTGAGCCATAGGTGCCGAGCCTCCCAATGAACTATTTCACTGAGTCTCAGGAACTGCAGCCCAGACTGGACAGGGGCACAGATAGGGCAGAGTTACTCAGTGTCTGTATTCCCAGGACAGAAACAAATTCTGTGAAGTTGTTCTGTTCTGTCAGCAACATCAATCAGGGGCAGGGCTGGAACTGAATGAAACACCCCAGCCCTCATTAAGCACCCAAGGTTGTCAGGCCTTATCTCTCCCTTCTGGATAGTGGCAGAGAGTGGCAACCTGGCTGAGGAGACATAGCTCTCCCTGTGACTCAGGCAGGTGCAAAAACCCCTGGAGCATCTGCTCATTGGAGGGAACTGGGTCACAGCCAGTGGGGTTACCAGTGACTGGGTGTGACAGAGGTGCAAGGTAGGGAAGGAAATACCAACCTTCCCAGACTAATTTATTTGCTGGGTGGGTCCTTCTGACATCACGGAGCACTGGAGCAAGTCATACTCGAGCTGCCAGCAGACCCTCACTATGTAGTTGCCAGAGACCTTTTGAACTTTCCCACCTGAGACCAGTGCTGATTGGACAACTGATTTGGAACTCTTGAACTGGGCCAACCACCTGAGGACTATCCAAAGTGGTACCCTGGGTGTGTGGTTGAGGAAAAGTTTGATTTTCCTTTTCCAATTGTTGCCTGTGAGGGGTGGAGTGACTTAATTGCTGGTAATTCTCCACAGTTGGGACTTCAACCCAGAGTAACTGATTCACTAGGGTAAGACAAAGACCAGCTGAAAACAAGACTGATCCGCTTAGCCCCGCCACACCAAGAAGGTCCCCAGTTTCTCAGGCTGTAGCACGGTAAGGGTCCTTGGCAAAGCTCTAGGGGAAAAGGCACAGACACCAGTCCCAGCTTTTGGGCCAAGGATTGGCCACTCACTACTCTTGGAGCCCCCAACCCAACTTCTCCTTATCTGCTCATCTAGCCAAACAATATAAAATAATCATGGGGCAGAATCAGTGGGAAAGCTCTGACAACATGAATAACCAGAGTAGATCAACCCCCCACCCCAAGGAACAATTTGGCAGACACAACTGAAGATTCCATTCATAAACAGATGGCTGAGATGTCAGAAACCGAATTCAGAATTTAGATTGCAAATAAGATCAATAAAATAGAGGAAAAGTTGGAACTAGAAATTCAAGGAACATTTCAAAAGTTATCTCAAGAATTCCAGGAATTCAAAGACAAAATTTCCAAAGATTTTGACACATTGAGACAAGAATTTGCAGCCCTCAAAGATCTGAGAAATACAGTAGAATGCCTCAGTAACAGAATGGAGCAAGCAGAAGAAAGGATTTCTGACACTGAAGACAAAGCTTTTGAAAGCTCCCAAACTCTCAAGAGAGAGAGGTCTGGGATAATTTGAAGAAAACCAATATTTGCCGTATAGGGATCCCTGAAATTGATGAAGTGGCTTCACAAGGCACAGAGTCTCTTCTTCATGAGATTATAAAAGAGAACTTCCCAGACATGCCAAGAGACTCTGAAATTCAGATAGCAGACAGTTTCAGAACCCCAGCACAACTCAACCCGAGTAAGTCATCTCCCAGGCACATCATAATTAACTTCACTAAAGTTAATATGAAGGAGAAAATTCTGAAAGCAACCAGACAGAAGAAAACCATAAACTACAAGGGGAAGAATATTAGAATAACTGCATACCTCTTGGCTCAAACCTTTCAAGCTAGAAGAGGATGGTCATCGACTTTTAATCTCCTAAAACAAAATAACTTTCAACCCAGGATCCTGTACCCAGCTAAACTGAGTTTCATTTATGATGAAGAAATTAAATAATTTAATGACATCCATCATAGCACATGAATTCACCACAGCCTGTCTTTAACATCTAACAATTCAAAGTGTTGAAGAACCACCACACCATGGTTTGTCTGTTTGGTGGTTACTCTCATGTCTATGGAATTACACCCAACACTCATCATAGCACATGGGAATTCACCACGGCCTGTCTTTCACATCTAACAATACAAAGTGTTGAAGAAATTTGCCATAACTAAACCAGCTCTCCAGGATATTCTCAGACCTATCTTCCATAATGACCAGTGTAATCCTCCACCACAATAGTAAACTCACTCAGAAACTTTTGATAAAATTCCAACTTGCACAGTGAAAAAAGGATCAAAAATGTCCACTGGATTTTCAAAAGGCGTATCATTATTCTCAATTAATGTGAATGGTTTAAATATTCCTCTAAAGAGGCACAGGTTGGCTGACTGGATACAAAAACTCAGGCCAAATATCTGCTCCATACTAGATTCTCATGTGTCCTTAATAGGTAAAGACAGTCTCTGGCTCAGTGCCTGTGGGTCATAGATCTAAGGTGACAGCCACGTACACCTGAATGGCGGGTTTGAATCCAGCCCGGGCCCGCCAAACAACGATGATAGCTGCAACCAAAAAATGGCCAGGCCTTGTGGTGGGCGCCTGTAGTCCCAGCTACTTGGGAGGTGGAGGCAAGAGACTCACTTAAGCCCAGGAATTGGAGGTTGCTGTGAGCTGTAATGCCACAGCAC
>CAUYON010046688.1:0-19318 GCA_963573935.1 Arctocebus calabarensis
TATATAGTGATCAAGGAAATGCCATGAAGGATATCTGTAACAGTATGATCAAAATATTTCTGAATGTATATGAATCGTGCCCTGTGATTGCACCAATGTACATAATTATGATTCAATAAAATTATTAAAAAAAAAATAAAGTAAAGGTAGACCCACCTCTTCACTCTGCTACCCCTTTCAAACCACAGCAGGGGTGAAATGACCCAGGATCACAGAGTGGGCCCCATTTGGAGCTGGTCTATGGTACAAGACTTCCTATAATCATGCAAGACCAACAATGTATGTTGGTTTTGAAGTTGTGGTATATGACATTTGCAGACCTGAAATAAGTAAGACCTTTTGTTCAAATATCTGTTGCCTGAAGTGCTTTCCTTATGGGAATTTTGAGTAACTGTGGTTGTATTTGATTTATAAGCACACAAGTCCTGGTGGGAAGAGGGCTTTTATTTTCTCCTTTTCATTGTAAGGCATAAAATTAAAAATTGTGCCATAAGCTGAGAACCAGAACCATTTCTGATTTTCTTAGAAACCAAGACCAACCCCCCACCTATCCCCAACATTCTGGTTTCCAAAGCTCCCTTTGTTTTTCCTTAATGCACATCTCTCACCAGGAAACTTGAGGATCCTGGAATAAGAGTCAGGGCCTGCACAGGCTAGGCGAACTCAAGTGCAGGACACCATCTGATCCTCCTGGCAAAGTTTGAGATAAACTATTGATTGTTTTAAATTTAAAGCTAAACTAAATCTCAGTTAAATCAAGACTTGTACCAAAATACTTAGCTTTGTAAGAACATAATAGACAAAGGAGTTGGGCTGTAAGCTGGGCTTGTTCTTTATTTTCTGCACTGTATGAATTAAAGATCAACTCTGTTCTGTTGTATCCATAGGGGACATTCCACCTGGAATTAGAAATACTATCTGCCTTATGCAACATGGGAACTGCAGGCTTTTTTTCTGCCATTATGGTGAGAAAAAAGGTGACATTTGCTCCGATCCTTGGAATAGGTGTTGCACATCAAATAAAGAGGAAGGAGAAAACAGAGAACCTACAAAATGACAACAGATCTGGAATCTAAAACATAAGCTCCTGGAAGGCAGAGATCTTGGAGTATTCTGAGGGCTGGCTTAAGGAAATTTGTGACTTACACTTGGTGCTCAATAAATATTTGTTGAATGAAATTAGCGCCAAAGGTAAAGGTTTGATAAAAGAATTTTCTTAAAAGCCTCTTTATCTTGCCATTTTCTGGGGCTTTTGAGGCTTCTCATAATTCTGTAACATTCCACAATTTTTTTTTCCTATTTCAGGGAGTATCTCTTATCTATCCAGAGTTAGTGATAGACTAGAAACCAGGCTCTACACTTAGTTTCAGAGGGATAGAATTGCAATCAATCTTCAAGTTTCTTTTTCACCTAGTGACATATTTCTTGTCAAACCCGCATAAGCCTTTTCCTGCTTATTCACCCAGATTGTAACAAATTTCATTCCTTTTCCATAGCCTCCTCAAGGAATATTACCAATAGGTCACATTTTGATAGGATTTTATTGTTTTTAAACATTTGCTCTTAGATTATCTCAACTGATTAATAAATAACACAATCATATAGAGCAAGATAACATTTTAGATAATCATATAGAACTGTATTGAAGGATCACATCATTAGGAAGGTTGAGAACCACTGCTATAATGGAACTGTTAACAGTTTTAACCTTCCTAATGATGTGACCCTTCAATACAGCTCCTCATGTTGTGGTGACCCCCAACCATAAAATTATTTTTGTTGCTACTTCATAACTGTAGTTTTGCTACTGTTATGAATCATAAAGTAAACATCTGATATGCAGGATGTATTTTCATTGTTACAAAGGGGTCGCAACCCAAAGGTTGAGAACCGCTGTATTATAGGGATGGAGGAAAAATGAAAAGTAAAGGGTTAAGCACACTGCCCTTGGGTTAGCAATTCATTGGTGGGATCTTGGCATATGCCTAATCAATCAAGTGTTCATTCTGGGTTACATTCTATGTTACTTCTAAAGAACATATTTCTGAGCAACTAAAGCAAGGTAGGGTGGGCCCTTATTCGTGAAGATTCCTTGATGCTCAACAACCTTTGTTCTTTGCTTTTTTCTGAATCTTGCTCAAATTTATTGAGGCAGACATTCCAAGAGTAGTGAATATTAATTACAGGTAAGAAATGTAAAAAACAAAAATAATAAAACTAAATGTGCTGACATATAAGAGACCATGTGCCAAGCTTTTTCTAGACTAACAGATGGCTTGGGAAGATACTCTGTTTTCATATTTCTGTTTACTGCCTGCATTCAGTTTCCTCATGAATAAGCTTTAAAAGTCACCTAGAATATATACTTCGGGGTTCCGCTTTGATTTACAGCAGTGGTTGCAATGAATATTAGCAAAACGCCTTTGGCCTCTCCCCAGCCTCTTCTAAATCCACTCGGTCTTTTATTCTCTAAATATACTGAGACAGACCCAGGTTGCACAGAAGAGAAGATGATGACTTCTCTTCATCGCACTACGGCATCTCTGTAGAGCTCGTCCTCATGTCCTCAGGGGCTACAGCACCCGGGTGGCAAGTCGCTGGCCACCAGTTAGCGTTTGGTCTCACCTGACACACGGCAATGCCCAGGTCTCAGGATGGGCAGACGTTCTCAGCCAGCGGTACTATCACTCCATGAAACAGATATGTCCCCCATAGATAGAAAATAACGCAAAGAGGTAGCCGTGCCCGGAACACAGGGGGATGGAGGACCATTAGCACCAGCCCGTGTTCTTCAGAAATCTGATAAGGGGACTGGGCGAGATCCATCCAGCCTGCTGGTGAAATCAGCGCTCGCCTAGGGATCCCAGGTGAGACAAAGAGCAGAAATCCATCCCATGACCTCCCTCACAAGGCCCTGTTACCTTGTCAGATGAGGACTCTTAAGGAACTGTTGGCAGAGTCTAGGAAGCTGGGCCTAGTCTGGCCTACGTTGTGAAAAAATGTTATCTTGCTCCAATGAGAAATTTCTCTGAAAGCTGTTCTTCAAAGCCTGAAACTACCTTGGCGAAGCAGGCAGCCCATCTATACCAACACTCACCGCGAGAGGGCGCGCCAGCACAGCTGATGCCTGCGGACTGCCCTTGTCAACCGGTTTGAAGCCCTTGTGGAGCAGGTTTGAAGGCGGTTTGAAGCCGGTCCAACTGGCTTAAGAAAAGTAGCAGCTGCAGCCAGGGCAGGCAGAGAGCAAACGGAGCCTGAATTACCACTTCTGGCCTGGATTCCTTGGCACCAACTACAGTGTCTCATCCTTCTCTACCCTGCCTCACAGTAACCTTCCACTGTAGGTTTGTGGAAATGAATTGAATTCAGTACAGCTTGAAAATATCAGGGAAGTTACTAAAGCACCACTGAGTGTTTCCTCTTATTTGGGAGCAGGGCTGGACCAGGGGCTTAGACAAAGCTGTGGATGAGGTGAACAGAGGCCATCTGCTTCCTGCCGCTTGCCTCCTGGAGTTGTGGCCAGGGTGGCTTGTGCTGGGTACCTCAGCGGCCAGGAGGCAGCTCCCAGCAGAAGAGCAGGTACCTCTGGGCCTCTCAGGCTCTAGCCAGCCCTGGTCTGTCTCTTGGTGTGCTCCATGGACTCTTTACCCTGAGGATTTACGCCTCATGTACGATCTAAGTAGGCAGACAAGTAGATGTTGGTATTTGCGCTCACTCCATCCCTCCTTCCATCCTAGTCTGGGACTTGCTTATCCTGCGCTGTTCTTGCTCTAAGACAACTTTAGCCAGTGGTTGGGGCAGGTGGGAGGGGCATCAGGGGGACTTTGCAAGCTTCTCCTAGTAGGTCTGTCAATCCCAGGAGGAGCAGGAGGGTTCCTAATGGTTCAAGACCAGCCTGAGCAAGAGCAAGACCCCCAAACCTACTAAAAATAGGAAAAACTGGCCAGGTGTTGTGGCGGGCAGTTGAAGTCCCAGCTATTTGGGAGGCTGACACAAGAGAATCGCTTGAGCCCAGGAGTTTGAGGTTGCTGTGATGCCACAACACTCTACCAGGGGCAAGAAAGTGAGACTCTGTCTCAAAAAAAAAAAAATTTGTTTGTGAGCAAAGAATACTAGGACTATATGGGTGATTCATTTTATTATCTAATGTCGAATCTTCTTGATTCAAAGAAGATGTGGCAAAAGTGATTTGAATTTCTTTCTCTAATGGAAATAGCACATATCACATGTGATACCATATGGGCGCAATAATTTGGTGATCAAAATACAGACATGCATATTTTCACAGGGCACCTTGCTATACAATTTAACCACCCACACAAGAGCCAGTCCCCCATCCAAGCTCAACATCTCCATCTTCAGTCTAAGCCCTCCAGACCTGTCTTTCCCCACTCTTGGAATCGTTCAATACAGATAAGCCACACAGAAAAGTGAAAGTCTTATCCTACCACCTGTCTCTGAAGGTGATTTGTTACTCCCCAAATCCCACCCCCACAACAGAATCGTGCTGGGAGGTGAGCAGGATAATCCCATCAGAAACTCCCCTTGGGTGACCACTGGGCCTCACTCCCAGGCAGTCTGGCAGTTGGGGGATCAGCTCTCGCAGGTGATTGTCTGCATCTGAAGAGTGTGCACTCTACTGAGGGACTACAATGTGGGGATGAGAAAACTCTTTAAAATGCTCTTCCTGGAGAAACCACAAAACTACATGCTTTAATAATAATACTACAGTCACTCAAAGTATTAAAATTTCTCTTTTGGAATTGCCAACAGAATCCCCCTCCATATAATCCAAATAATGTCATCTTCCTGGAAAGAACCTAGTTTACCATGATCATTTATTTCTCACCCAAGGACACTGAGACCCCCTGGGCATTAAGAAACCTGTTCTTAACCAGTTCTCGTCCAGTAGACAATCTAATACATAACCACACAAGAGAAAAACTCAATTAAATTCAAGATGGGGGGAAGAGGAAAGAGAGGGAGAGAGAAGAAGGAAGGGGACTGGTGATCCCACTTAATGGGCACAATGTAGGGGTGTATGGCTCGCCTTCTGGTGACAGGACACAACAACAGGATTATACCTAACATATGCAAACATCATAACCTAATTCTTTGTACCCTCAAATTAACCTGACATTTAAAAAAACCTTTTATTTTTTTGAAACAGAATCTCACTTTGTTGCCCTTGGTAGAGTGCCATGGCATCATAGCTCATAGGAACCTCAGTCTCTTGGGCTTCGGTAATTCTCTTGCCTCGCCTCCCTAGCAGCTAGGACTACTTATAACTGCCACAATGCCCAGCTGATTTTTAGAGATGAGGTCTCATATTTGCTCAGGCTGGTCTTGAACTCCTGAACTTAGGCAATCCACCTGCCTTGGCCTCTCAGAGGGCTAGGATTATAGGTGTGAGTCACCACACCTGGCCAAAAAAAAAAGGTCTTTAGAGAGAGAGACAGAAATTGCTCATGTTTCTCGGTTGCCTCCTTAACTCTAGAGAGAAGCAAGATTCTGCCACCCACAGAAGACAATTCCCAGAATGGCTGGAGGCCAGAGGGACACCCTGCTCCCAGGGTTCCAATACCCACAGGTAACCATACAGGTGACTTCACCAGACTCTCAGTCCCATGTCTCACCTGCAGGCTAAGTCTGAGAATGCACACAGAAAAGCAGCCTGCTTCACACACAGGCTGGAGGAGGTTTTGCAGTCATTGTGGCTGCCCTAGGATGATATTAGATCAACACAGCACAGGGCTCTGGGAAAAAGGGAGGGGGACTGGTGCTCCTACTTAATGGGCACAATGTAGGGGTGTATGGCTCTCCTCCTGGGGACAGGACACAACAATAGGATTATACCTAACAAATGCAAACATCATACCCTAATTATTTATACCCTAAAATTAACCTGAGGTTAATTTAAAAGAGATTTTTTAAAAAAATCTTTTATTTTTAAGACAGAACTCAGATTAGGTCTGCCCAGCATTAGGGTGCACAAGAATTCAGGTGTTAAAGTCCCTGCATCCCGGGTATGTCCTGATGGCAGGCCAGCAACACCACTTCTGCCGGCTGCTTGGTGCCTATTGAATGCTTTCTCCACTCTGGTGTCTGGTGATGCAGCCCACATGCATTTATTTCAGTTAGTCTGTTGAATGGCATGAACACCCATAACACAGATGGACACCTGAGGTTCAGAGAGATGAAATCACTCGCCCAGTGTCACACGGCTTCTCCATGAGGAAGCTCTGTCAGATCAGGTGGAGAGTCAGCAGAGACTTTTACTGTCTTTCTTAAGGTTAGAGAGGCTTTGCCTGCAGTCACCCAGCAAGTTAATACTGGACCCAGATGGCCCAGCCTGGTGCACTTTCCATACTCCATAAAATATCGGAGATAAGGGGTTCATTCACCGTGTCCCCTCTCGCTTTCTCTTTCCTAATAAATAGTGATTGTGAGGACCACCATGTTCACAACAAGGCAGAAGATGATGCCTTATGAATCATTTTTTTATTGCACACTTGATCTTCAGTGAGGTATGTGTCTTTATCTACATTTTAGAGGCAAGGAAATGGAAACTTACCCAAGATGAGAACCTGCCCCAGGCAGCTAACAAAGTGCCAGAAAGGGGCTGGAATCCAACTGTTTTCTTCTTCACTGGGAACATGTGAAAGGAATTTGGACTTTCTGCCAAGTCTCACATTTTCCTATGTGAGATTTGGGCAAGATAGGACATTAACCAGGACTGGTGGGTTTGAACCCAGCCCAAGAGTGCTAAAACAAAAAATTAGTTGAGCGTTGTGGAGGGCACCTGCAGTCCCAGCTACTCAGGAGGCTGAGGCAAGAAAATCGCTTAAGCCCAGGAGTTTGAGGTTGTTATGAGCTGTGATGCTATGGCACTCTACTGAGGGCAACAAAGTGAGTCTCTGTCTCAATTAAAAAAAAAAAAAAAAAAAACTGAACCCAATGGATGACTGCGTCCAGAAGGGTGACTCAGACCAACCTCCCCAAACATGAGGTGGATGAAAAGATCTCTATTCTTGCTGCCCACATGGTAGTTGGCTCAGAGGCCAGAGCAGAGATAAGGACACCCATAGAGGGAAGTATGGACTGTGAGGCCAGGTAGCATAGGCAGCAAAGGGGGCCCAGTTGGTAGCCAGGGAGCAATAGGACACTCAAGTGTCCACAGAGTGGGCCAGGTGTAAGTTTGTCCCTAGAAGCAAAGAAAACTGGTTGAGCTGAAAGAGGCCTAGGAAGGGCATTTCCACTACATTGGGCTTCTCTTTTCTTCCTTCCAAAAGGTGGTGTCTCAATCTGATTCTTTCCCCAAGACTCATGTGTCCTCCCTCCAAGGGAGGAAAGCCCCACAGATTCCAGCATGACTAGGCCTAAGTTGGTAATTGAGGCACCAGGAATGCAAATTCACATTATGAGACAGAGTAGGGGCCAGGTCCTTTTCCAGCAGACTGAAGCCACTGGGCTTCCTGGAATTCCCATCTACCCAACCAGCTGAAAGCAGCGTCAGGATGACTCAGAGGACTGAATGGTGTGATGCTTGGTCCTAGGTGTGGCTCATGTTACAGGTGAGCATACCCAAAGTAGCTACAAAAGCTTCACATTTCACTTTACTGTTGTCACTGTGTTGTTACAGGGAATAGCATGGACTGCAGAGATGTTGACCAGCTATCAGGCAGGATTTGTCTCTATGAGCCAGATAAGCATCCTCACCATTAAGGAACTATCTTCCTCTAATCCTGTGGTTCTCAGTTATATTCTTGGCAGCTTTTAAAAATTACAGAGTATATCAACCTTCCCCCTGCAGGGGTCTGGCTTACCTATCTGGGATGGATCCTTGGCTATTTTCATTCAGACATCTGATTACAACTCCCCTGAGTCCAGAGCTGACACCCATCCCCTGAAGGACAGAGTTGAGGAAACTGTACTCTGGACACTGTACTCTGCTCCTATACCCTCCTCAGTGTTGCATGCTTCCCTCAGCACAGAGGCACTGCTGTAGACTGTAGGCTGTGGCCTCATGCCGTGATCATCTCCATGCCATAGGTTATGTCCCTTCTCCAGGAGCACAATGACCCTCCCTGGACCACAGACTACCTCAAATGCCTTCACATGCCTGCACAGACCTGTCTAGCACAAAGAGAACATTCTACTGAAGTGTCTGAAGATTTCTCAGGGAAGAGCAAAAAATCAAAGTCTGGTAAATTTATGCTTTTCCCAGATTGCAAAAGGAAATTCTCTTTTCTTAGGCCCTTTACAAACCAGTCTTTCCCCAGTGAACTCATATGTCTTCTGGATTGTCCTCCATCACTCACACTCCATCTCTCCTCCACTAACCCCCATACCCCCCAATGAGGACACCATACTACTTATCCAGCTCCTCTTTCTAGGTAATTGAACAGGCTGAAGCAGCCACCGAGAGTAGCAGCTGGACAATCCTGGGTGTCTGGTGATGCCTGAGTCCAAAGAACATCAAGCCTGTAGAAGCTGAGCTCACATAGACTCCTGGTCCTGGGAGGGCACAGGTTGAGTCCCCAGACCCTTCTGCACATGTTCACCAGGGCAAGTGCAGAAGGGCTTCTTTCATTAGCTCAAGCACCTGTTGGGTGGAACATCTTTACAACTTCCAGGACATATGTTAGATATTGAGCAGTCTTAACACAATGTGAGGAAGGATATGTTTTCTTGATTACTAAGATGCGTCTTACTTCCCTGAGAGTTAGAAACTCATTGTTCAGCACAGCAGCATTTGGTTTCTTTCCTGCTCCACCACATGCCTGTTGGGATAATTAAGGTCACACAATCACCCGCTCTTGTGTCTCAGGGGGTGTTGAAGCAGGATTATTCTAGTTAGGATCCAATTAAATGGCTTTGTCTGCCTGGAAAAGGTGAGGTGAGTGAGCAGAAGTTGGGACATTCAGAGAAGAACAAATAAAATGCAGATCAGGGAAATAAATAGCTCTCTCATTTATTTAGATGACTAGCCTATATAGAAATAAACACAGGGGGTGGAGGCAATATAGCTGACTGGAGCCAGCTTTCCACAGAGGCTCCCATCCAGAAGAAGAGTTAAAGGACAGAAGTTTAGCAAATAAGCTGATGGTTTGGAGTTGAACCAAGAGAGAAGGTTGAAGAACACACATCAACCCTGCTGAGGTGAGCTGCAACCCCAAGGAAACAAACAATAGGTACAAAATCGATTGCCAAGAGGATGGGAGTCCCCTCCCCCATGAGAAAAACTCACAGTATACTTTCTACAAACAAGCGAGCAGAGTTCTGATATCCTCCTATTTTATCCCACAGGAGAGGCCCTCTAAAAACTGGAACTCCTTCCCCAGAGATACCCACTAAAACTAGTAGCACTCTCCCGCCAAGCATAAAACTGTATATATTCTCTACCTGCAGTTCTGAACTCCCAACACTCCCCTCCACTCTCACCCTGAGGTCTGGAAGCCTGTTCCCCATGGAGTCCAGATTCTGGGGCATTGTCTCAAGAGGTGTGAACAAGGCATGGGCTGTTGCAGGTCTGTGCTGATTCTATGACACAGGGGTAAAGAGAGGACTGTGGACCTAAAGAGAGAAGAAAAGAGGAGAGAAGCAGTGCCCTATGGCACAGAGCAGCAGCAGAAACAATAGGGCTCACACCCCTGGGGATATTTTGGAGACTCCCCACCTCTCTTGGTAACTGGTGGCAGCTGCTGGTAGAACAAATCTGGGACTGAAATGCAGGCCCTGTGAATAAAGGGTATACCTGATGTGGTACCTGCCCAGGCAGGGCGCTTTGAGGACAGAGAGTAGAATACACGCACGCAGAGATGGCATATTCCCAGGGTGTGGCTGAATCAGAAAAGTGGCTTTAGTGAGCCTAAGAAGCACCTGGCTCCCAGGGGAACATAACTGAGACAAAAGCAGGCAACAGAACCAGCCCAGGGAGAAACAGAAATTGAGAACTGAATGTGAGCTTTAACTGCCCCCCACCCCAACACAGAGTGCAACTGAAACAGAGACACCACCTCCGTGAGAATTGTCGCAATGGCAGGAGCACATGGTGGGGCTTAGCTGCAGTTTCTGTGAACTCAAATAGAGCCTGGCCTGCAGGCGAATAAAGATGGGTCAGAAAAGCTAATTCTGCCAGAATATAAGTGGCAGCAACATTAATCTGGGGTGGGACTGGAACTGAGTGAACTGCCCCAGCTTACATTAAGCACCGGAGGTTCTCAGACTTCAGCTCCCTCTGCTGACTGGTGGCAGAGTGAGGCAGTCTAGCAGAGGAGACATAGATCTCCCTGTGACTCAGGCAGGTGCAAACCACTAGAGCATCTGCTCATTGGAGGGAACTGGGTCACAGCCCTGCAGGGTTACCAGTGACTGGGTATGACAGAGGTACAAGGTAGGGAAGGAGGCATCAACCTTCCTGGACTAATTCATTTCCTGGGTGGGTCCTTCTGACTCCACAAAGCACCGAGTGAGTCATACTTGAGCTTCTAGCAGACCACTGCTGTCTAGTTGCTCGAGACCTTTTAACTCTCCCACTTAAGACTGAGTGCTGACTAGGGCAATTGATTTGGAACCCTTGACATGGGCCGATCACCCAAGGACTATCCAAAGTGGTACCCCAGGTGTGTGGTTGTGGGAAGGTTTGATTTTCCTTTTCCAGTTGTTGCCCGTGAGGAGCAGGGTGACTTAGTTGCTGATATTTCTGCACAACTGAGACTTCAACCCACAGTTTCAGATTCACTAGGATTTAGCTGAGACCAGTTGAAAATAAGACAGAGCCACTTAGCTCCACCATACCAAGCAGGTCCCCAACATTTCAGGCTGTAGCACTGTATGGGTCCTTTGATAAGCTCTAGGGGAAAAGGTACAGACACCAGTCCCAGCTCTTGGGCAAAGGGCTGGTTAATCCCTACTCCAAAAGTTTTCTCAAGAATTCAATGAATTCAAAGACAAAATCACTAAAGATTTTGACACATTGAGACAAGAACTTGCAGCCCTTGAAGATCTGAGAAATACCATAGAATCTCTCAGTAACAGAATAGAATAGGCAAAAGAAATGATTTCTGATATTGAAGATGAAGTTTTTGAATGCTCCCAAATGCTCAAAGAAGAGAAGTGGAGAGCAAGAATGGAGTATTCTCTCAAAGAGCTCTGGGATGATTCAAGGAAAACAAATATTCACTTTATAGGAATTCCTGTGGACAACGAGGTGATTTCAAAAGGCCCAGATGTTCTACTCCATGAGATAATGAAAGAGAATTTCCCAGACAGGCCAAGAGATTCTGAAATTCAGATAGCAGACAGTTTCAGAACCCCAGCATGACTCAACCCAAATAAGACATCTCCTGGACACATTATAATTAACTTCACCAAAGTTAATATGAAGGAGAAAATTCTGCAAGCAGCCAGAGGTAAGAAAACCATAACATACAAAGGGCAGAATATTAGAATGACTGCAGATCTCTCTGCTGAAACATTTCAAGCTAGAAGAGGGTGGTCATTAATATTTAATCTCCTAAAACAAAATAATTTACAACCCAGGATCTGGTATCCAGCTAAACTGAGTTTCATTTATGATGGAGAAATTAAATGCTTTAATGACATACACATGATGAAACAATTTGCCATAACTAAACCAGCTCTCCAGAATATTCTCAGACCTATCCTCCATAGTGACCAGAGCAATCCTCTACCACCAAATTAAACTCACTCAGAAATTTTTGAACAAATTCCAACTTCCACAGTGGCAAAAGGATTAAAAATATCCACTGGACTTTCAAAAAACTCGATACCCAAAATTCTACCAGGCTTATCAATATTCTCAATTAATGTGAATAGTTTAAATTGTCCTCTAAAGAGGCACAGGTTGGCTGACTGGATACAAAAACCCAGGCCAGATATCTGCTGCATACAAGAGTCTCATCTTACCTTAAAAGATAAATATAGACTCAGAGTGAAAGGATAGTAATATATATTTCAGGCAAATAGAAATCAGAAAAAAGCAGGTGTTGCAAATTCAGTCACAGATACAATAGGCTTTAAACCAACAAAAGTAAGGAAAGATAAAGATGGTCACTTCATATTTGTTGTGGGTTTTTTTTTTCAATTTTATTTATTTATTTTTATTAAATCATAGCTGTGTACATTAGTGCAAAAGAAAATTCCATGAAGGTTATGTCAAACAGTTGAATGAAAATATTTCTGATTGTATATGAAGCCAGCACTTCATATTTGTTAATGGTAACCCTCAAAATGATGAGATTTCAATTTTTTTTTTTTTTTTAGAGACAGAGTCTCACTGTATTGCCCTCGGTAGAGTGCAGTGGCATCACACAGCTCACAGCAACCTCCAAATCCCAGGCCCAGGCGATATTCTTGCCTCAGCCTCCTGAGTAGTTGGGACTACAGGAGCCCACCACAACACCCGGCTATTTTTTATTTTTGCAGTTTGGCTGGGGCCGGGCTTAAACCCGCCACCCTCGGCATATGGGGCCGGCACCCACTCACTGAGCCACAGGCACTGCCCGATATTTCAATAATTAACATTTATGCACCCAACCAGAATGCACCTCTTAAGAGTGCCACTTAAGAAAATTTGTATTTATGAGAGACTCTAATAGACATGAGCAACTTGATTTCCTCCAGCACCATAAGAGTTGGAGATTTTAACACTCCTTTGGCAGTGTTGAATAGATCCTCCAACAAGAAACTCAGCAAAGAAATTTTAGATTTAAACTCAACCATTCGACAATTGGATTTAACAGGCATCTACAGAACATTTCATCCTAACAAAACTGAATACACATTCTTCTCATCAGCTCATGTAACATCCTCCAAATTGATCACATCACAAGTCTAACCTCAGCAAATTTAAAAGAATAGAAATTATTCCTTGTATCTTCTCAGACCATCATGGAATAAAAGTTGAATTCAGTAACAACAGGAATCTGCATAATTATACAAAAACATGGAAACTAAATATCCTTATGCTGAATGATAGCTGGTTCACAGACAAGATTAAGAAGGAAATTACCACATTTTTGGAACAAAATGATAATGAAGACACAAATTACCAGAACCTCTGGGATAATGCAAAGGCAATCCTAAGAGGGAAATTTATAGCACTGCAAGCCTTCCTCAAGAGAACAGAAAGAGACAAAGTTAACAACTTCACAGGACATCTCAAGCAACTGAAAAAGGAAGAACATTCCAACCCCAAACACAGCAGAAGAAAAAAAAATAAATGAATTAGCAGAATTAAATGAAATTGAAAACAAAAATATTATACAACAGATCAATAAATCAAAAAGTTCAATTTTTGAAAAGGTCAATAATATAGATAAACCCTTGACTAACCCAACCAGGAAAAAAATAATAAAATCTCTAATTTCATCAATCAGCAATGGCAAAGACAAAATAACAACAGACTCTTCAGAAATTCAAAAAATCCTTAATGAATATTAGAAGAAACTCTCTTCTCAGAAATATGAATATTTGAAGAAAATAGACGAATACTTGGAAGCATGCCACCTTCCTAGACTTAGCCAGAATGAAGTGGAAATGTTGAACAAGCCTATATCAAGTTCTGAAGCAGCATCAACTATAAAAAAACTCCCTAAAAAGAAAAGCCCAGGACCAGATGGCTTCACATCAGAATTCTACCAAAACTTTAAAGAGGAACCAGTACTTATATTACTTAACCTTTTCCAAAATATAGAAAAAGAAGGAATACTACCCAACACATTCTATGAAGCAAACATCACCTTGATCCTCAAACCAGGAAAAGACTCAACAAGAAAAGAAAATTATACGGTGCATCTTAGCAGGGTACTTGTGAAACTTATTAAATGTAGAGTATCAATGTCTTTATAAAGTGATCAAGAAAATGCCATGAAGGCTATCTCTAACAGTATGATCAAAATATTTCTGATTGTATATGAAGCACATTCTTCCCTATGATTGCACCAATGTACACAATTATGATTTAATAAAATTATTTTAAAAAAAAGAAAAGAAAATTATAGACCAATATCACTAATGAATATTGATGCAAAAATATTCAACAAGATCCTAGCAAACAGAATCCAGCAACACATCAAACAAGTTATACACCATGACGAAGTGGGTTTCATCCCAGGGTCTCAAGGTTGGTTCAATATATGTAAATCTATAAATATAATTCATCACATAAACAAAATAAAAAACAAAGACCATGTGATTCTCTCAATAGATGCAAAAAAAGTTTTTGATAATATCATCATCCTTTCATGATGAGAACACTTGAGAAAATGGGTATAGAAGGGACATTTCTTAAACTGATAGAGGCCATCTACGGCAAACTCACAGCCAATTTCATATTGAATGGAGTTAAACTGAAATCCACTCAGATCAGGAACCAGGCAAGGTTGCCCACTGTCTCCACTGGTTTTTAACATTGTAATGGAAGTCTTAGCCATCACAATTAAGCAAGAAAATGTGATCAAGGGTATCCATATAGGGTCAGAGGAGATCAAACTTTCCCTTTTCACAGATAATATGATTGTATATATGAAAACACCAGGGATTCTACTACAAAACTCTTAGAAGTGATCAAGGAATACAGCAGCATCTCAGGTTACAAAGTCAACACTCATAAATCAGTATCCTTTATATATACCAACAATAGTCAAGCTGAAAAAACAGTTAAGGACTCTATTCCTTTCACAGTAGTGCCAAAGAAGATGAAATATTGGGAGTTTACCTAGCCAAAGGTAGGAAAGATCTGTATAAAGAGAACTATGAAACTCTAAGAAAAGCAATAGCTGAAGATGTTATTAAATGGAAAAACAACCATGCTCAGGGCTGGGAAGAATCAACATTGTTAAAATATCCATATTTCCCAAAGAAATATACAAATTTAATGCAATCCCTGTTAGAGCTCCATTGTCATACTTTAAAGATCTTGAAAAAATAATACTTCGTTTGATATGGAATCAGAAAAAACCAATAACCAAGACATTACTCAGAAATAAAAACAAAGGAGAAGGAATCATGCTACAAGACCTGAGATTATACTATAATTGATAGTGATCAAAACTGCATGGTGTTCGCACAAAACAGAAAGGTAGATGTATGGAACAGAATAGAGAACCAAGAGATGAGCCCAGCTACTTACTGTATTTGATTTTTGATAAGCCAATTAAAAACATTCAGTGGGGAAAAGATCCCCTATTTAACAAATGGTGCTGGGTGAACTGGCTGGTGACCTGTAGAACAGTGAAACTGGACCCACACCTTTCACCATTAATTAAGATAAACTCTCACTGGATTAAGATTTAAACTTAAGATATGAAACTATAAAAATACTAGAATAAAGTGCAGGGAAAACACTTGAAGAAATCGGCCTGGGTGAATATTTTATGGGAAAGAACCCCTGGGCAATTGCAGCAACACCAAAAATACATTACTGGGATCTTATCAAACTAAAAAGCTTCTACACAGCCAAAAACACAGTAAGTAAAACAAGCAGACAGCCCTCAGAATGGGAGAAGATATTAGCAGGTTATGTCTCTGACAAACATTTAATAACCAGAATCCACAGGGAACTCAAACGTATTAGCAAGAAAAGAACAAGTGATCCCATCTCCTTATGAGCAAGTAATCTGAAGAGAAACTTCTCTGAAGAAGATAGGAGGGTGGCCTACAGACACATGAAAAAATGCTCATCATCCTTAATCATCAGAGAAATGCAAATCAAAACCACTTTGAGATATCATCTAACTCCAATAAGATTAGCCCGTATCACAAAATCCCCAAACCAGAGATGTTGGCGTGGATGTGGAGACAAGGAAACACTGCTGGTGGGAATGCAAACTAATACGTTTCTTTAGGAAAGATGTTTGGAGATCATTCAGGGAAGCAAAAATAGACCTATCATTCGATTTTTCAATTCCTCAACTAGGTATATATCCAGAAGACCAAAAATCACTTTATAACAAAGATTTTTGTGCCAGAATGTTTATTGCAGCCCAATTCATAATTGCTAAGTCATGAAAGAAGCCCAAGTGCCCATCAACCCAGGAATGGATCAATAACTTGTGGTATATGTACACCATGGAATATTACACAGCCTTAAAGAAAGATGGAGACTGTACCTCTTTTATGTTTACATGGATGGATCTAGAACATATTCTTCTTAGCAAAGTATCTCAAGAATGAAAGAAAAAGTATCCAATGTATTCAGCCCTACTATGAAACCAATTTATATCTTTCATATGAAAGCTATAATCCAACTGTAGCCCAAGAAGAAAGGGAAAGAAGAGAGGAAGGGGAGGGGAGGGGGTGAAGGGAGGGATATTGGTGGGAACATACCTATGGTGCATTTTACAAGGGCATATGTTAAATTTATTAATTGTAGAGTATAAATTTCTGAATATAATAACTAAGAAAATGCAGTGAAGGCTATGTTAACCAGTTTGCGAAAATATTTCAAATGGTATATAAAACCAACACATTGTACCCCATGATTGAATTAATGTACACAGCTATGATTTAATTTTTTAAAAAGAAAAGAAAAAGAAATAAACACATATCTCTTTGAGAAAGAAACTTTTCTCTTTGGAAGATGCTGTCCCTTAAACATGTAGAAATTCCAGTGGATTCCAACATGTCCATACTTGTGTGAGAGAAGAGGGGACAGCGAGTATTGATTTTCACCCCCAGATATTTTCACTTGCACAAAATAGGTGAAAAAAATTCCAATATGTTTGGGAGAAAAACTGACAACTTTTGGCTTTCTATTGCATGAGGCAGTGTGATGTTCTCACAACTTAGTTTAAAGAAAATGTACAGTTTTGAGATAGGATTAATGAGCAAGTAGTCAATGGTGTTATGTTCTTAAATATACTCTAAAATCTGAACTTCAGGAAAAGAAAAAAACCTGATGCATTGATTTCATAAACAAAGGAGCTATAAACAGTGAGAAAATAATTAACAACATGGCAATAGTAAGTCCTTATCTATCAATAATTATCTTGAATGTAAATGGATCAAATTTTCCAATGGGAAGATGCAGAATGGCTGAATGTATTTTTATTTTATTTTTTGTTTGAATCTTAATGCTTTAAAGCATTAATAAATTAGTTCTGGAACCCTGCAGTACATTCACACAATTACATTTTAAAAGATGTATTCAATTTTAGGATAACCACATTAAATAGCTATGAAATATTTATTCTTACATTTATGTTCCTGTGGCAAAATAAATAAATATAATAAAGGATAAATAATAAATAAATATAAGTAAATAAATAAATATAGGAAATGCTAAGCCCAACAATTCTGAAAACCCAAACAACAAAACAGTTGTCTATCTGCCAGCTCTGATAAAATTCATCTTTTCTAACAATATATTTTTACATATCTGCAACTTAATTTATGAAAAGTTTTAAAATACATATTATTTAAAAAGCATTGACACCTCAGGTTTATAACTAGTAAGAAGTGATGAAGGTATCATCTTCTGTATTAATCCATACAGTTTAGATTCTTTGTTTTATAAAGATAATTACTCATTGTAAAAAACATAATTCAACAGAGATACAGACTTAAAGGAAAACTACCAGAAATGACACATTTATACAGAATCCAGCAAATCAAATCCATATAGGTGTTTAACAAGTAGTTTCTGCCATGATAAAAAAGCAACTGTGTACCCACTTATACAAATCCTACATTTGTCCATACAAAATATGAACAGAAAAAGTCAAATAAGCTAAAATATCTCATCATCTTGGAATATCTTCTTTCAGTAACAATTTTTAACAACCCCAATTTTTTAAACCAACATGTTTTACTTCTAAATATTCATTGATGCACTATTGCACTTTTTTTTTTTTTTTTAGAAACAGAGTTTCACTTTGGCACCCTTGGTAGAGTGCCATAGCATCACAGCTCACAGCAACCACCAGCTCTTGGGCTTAGGTGATTCTCTTGCCTCCGCCTCCCTAGTAGCTGGGACTACAGGCACCTGTCACAATACCTGACTATTTTTTTGTTGCAGTTTGGCTGGGGCTAGGCCTGAACCCACCACTCTCAGTATATGGGGCCAGTGCCCTACCCACTGAACCACAGGAGCTGCCCTCATTGATGCACTATTTTAAAAATTGCAAACAGAACTTTTGTGGTGAAAATTTCTCCCATAGCTCATACCCCTGAAGTACAAAAAGTCCAGGGTACCCTGTCCTAGGACAAACAAAATGAAAATAGGCAAAGGTATGGGAACTAACTCTCCCTAAGGAAGAGCTGCCAACTGTCCACAAGTCTATTAGTTTTCCTTCAATTATTTCTTTGTATTTAAAAAATTTAAGAGAATAACTAGGCTAATACATTTAAAGTATATAGGCTAGTCTCTGGCATATTCTTAGTTTTTTTTTTTTTTTAGAAGTTTTTATTTATTTATTTATTTATTTGCAAGGTGAATGAATGTATCAATGAATGAACACAGTCCCCTCCGGGGCAAAGTGAATGAATGCTTCACTTTCATGGACGCAGTCCATTCATGGAATTGAGACCCAGGAAATTCACATGAAACTGACCTAGGCATAGGAAATGGGGGTTCCACATTTAGTCCTAAGTGCAAAGTGAAGGAGACACCAAGGCACAGGTGTCTCCTCTGCAGTTGTCTGGCCTTTTTGGCTATTGGAGCCTCCGGTGGGGGTTGGAGGTCCCCCTCCTTGCCTGACATCCAGCCTGCTGGCTCTTCAGCTGGCTGCCACAGCACCAACACTGCCAAGGAGGAGGCAGCAGGTCCACCAGCTCCACTGAGCTGGCCAGGGCGCCAAATGTCCCGCATCAATTTTCCCTCTCCGAGTAGAAACCCTAACTGCTCTTAAGGAAAAGGGGCGAAGATTTGATCTAACTGCTTCCTGCTGAATCAGGTGATGATAGAAGGGGGCAGTTAGGGTTTCTCCACAAGGAGAGTGATACAGGGGTTCATGGACTGGAACCATCTTTATTGCGTGTGGCTTAATGACATTTCTGGAAAACATAAATCTGATTAGTATAATCAGTAATAGGCAAAGGTAGAGCAGCATCAGGTCAGAAGCACTTAATCAGTGATGCTAAACGGTGCATCTTAGCAGGGTACTGGGGAAACTTATTAAACGTAGAGTATCAATGTCTTTATATAGTGATCAAGAAAATGCCATGAAGGCTATCTGTAACAGTACGATCAAAACATTTCTGAATGTATATGAATCGTGCCCTACGATTGCACCAATGTACAGAATTATGATTCCATAAAATTATTAAAAAAAAAAACCGAGACAGGGAATTG
>CAUYON010046691.1:0-34463 GCA_963573935.1 Arctocebus calabarensis
TAGTCCCAGCTACTTGGGAGGCGGAGGCAGGAGACTCGCTTGAGCCCAGGAATTGGAGGTTGCTGTGACAGCTTGAGGCTCTGTCTCAAAAAAATAAAGAAATAGAATGACCTAAAACTACATGCAGTATCATACAAAAATTTTCCTATCATAAAGTTTTTGGAGATTATTTTTGGAAAAGTAAATACTTGGTAACAATATATAAGCTCCGTATCATAAGTATTTTATTCATTACTTATGAAAATGCTTAATCCAACATGTTTCCTGTTTTTCAAAGGGCTGGTGGAGGAGAGGATAAGAGAGCATCTCTCGCTAAATTCTAAGATTTCCTTTGGAAACACGTCATCCCCAAGGATCTGTGGAATAGAATTCCTGTGAAGGCTGAGGTTCCCTGTTAGTTTGACCTTAGCCAAACATGGTTCATTTTTTACCACTTTTATATTTTTATTTCTACATTATATATAACTAGATTAGCATTTAATAATACTTCATTTTCATGGTTAGTGTTCATGAAGACTCTTTAGAGCAGGCTATCACTGCTAGTCACATGTAGCAGAGGAAAGACCAAAAATAGAATGTGGAAAGACTTTACCCCTCAGGTTAGCTGCAGGGCACTGTGGCTATTTAAGTGTCTGGACTGGGGAAACATGCCACATTAACAGTGCTTATTCAATCCACTTGCACACTTTCCTCATTGATCAAGGCTGGGACTAAGTTTCCAAATATTCCTTAGGAGAAGGGGCTATAGCTCTATGTCTAGAATCGATCTAGACCAAAGGCAAATTTTATGTGGGAATCAGTATCCACATTGTATTTGGAAGTCACAAATATACCATACTACTTGCATTTTCTGGTCTCTGTTCCTTACTAGTCTGAGGAGTGACATGACAACGGATACTCTTTGGAAGAAAGAATAGAATGTACAATAATATAGAGTCGTTCAAAGTGTAAAAATCTTCACGACCAGAGCCCATCATCTAACACAAAGACTCAGCACCTGTTACTATTACTAACCTTTTTAAATTAATATTTTAAAATGATTGCAGGGAAGTGATATTACCAAATATGGCAGAGTAAGGAATTCTACGTCATAACATTAGCTAAGACTAATCTATTGGAGCAGACTTCAGTAGCCCTATATGAAAATATATAAACTTTACAATATGAGAACAGTAGGGATAATAAAATTGGAATATGAAAAAAATAGTTCAGAAAAGTCACTAAATAACAAGAATAATAAACAACAAAAATCCTACAGTTGGGGGGCATGGGTAGAGAATTTTATTTCCAGATTTTCCATATTATAATATTTCCAATGTGCAGTTTCTAATGAAAACAATGAGGCATATAAAAACAAAACCAAAATAAAACCACAAAATTAAAAAGTATGGTCAACACACAGGATGAAAGAAATTATTTCTCTGAGAAAGCCCAAATTGGACTTAGTAGACTTTAACTTTTATATATGCTCACAAAGTTAAAAGAAACCACATGTAAATAACTAAAGGAAACTCTGAGAACATTGTCTCACCAAATACACAATATTAATAAAGGACAGAAATTACAAAGAGCCAAATAGAAACAGGATTGAAAACTATAGTGACTGAAATGAAAATTTCCGAGGAGTTCCACGTTAGATTTAAACAGAGAAAAGAATCAGTGAACTTAAAGACAAAACTATTGAGATTATAGAATCTAAGAAACAGAAGTAAAACTTACTAAATGTAGACTAAAAATGTCTGAACACAATAACTAAGACAATACCATGAAGGCTGTGTTAACCAGTTCGATGAAAATATTTCAAATTGTATATAAAACCAGCACATTGTACCCCATGATTGCATTAATGTACACAGCTATGATTTAATAAAAATAAATAAATAAAAGAATGAAGGAAAAGTAATAGAACCTAAGACAGGAGACCACCAAGTGCACCAAATATACCTAATTAGACTCCAAACAGGACAGGAGCTAGAGAAAGGGGAAGAAATAATTTTTACAAAAATAATAGATTAAAGACACAAATCTACACATCCAAAGAGATAATAAAAGATAATTCTCCTGAGTTAGCCTCCCAAGTAATTGGGACTATAGGCACGTACCACCACACCTGGCTAATTTTTCTATTTTTAGTAGAGATGGGGTTTCACTTTCCTTAGCCTGGTTTCAAACTCCTGATCTCAAGTGATCCTCCTACCTTGGCCTCCCAGAGGGCTAGAATTATAGGTATGAGCCACTGTGCCTGGCCTAAAAGTCATTGTTAATGTATTTTTGGCTTCTAACACTTATATGGCACAAAATAACACTGCACAAAATAATATAATCTATAACAATTACAAACCTATGTTGATCACAGTGTATAAATATTTACTACATAGTGATAATAATATTGGGGGGGAAATGGAGCTAAAAGAAGCAAGGATTCTATATACAATTAAAACTAAGTTGGCATTAATTTGAATTATATTGTTGGAAGTTAAAATGTTAATTGTAATCTCCAGGGCAAACAATAACAAAAACTAAAAAGATATATAGTAAAAGAAATGAGAAGAGAATCGGCTCGGCACCTGTGGCTCAACAGGCTAAGGCGCCAGCCACGTACACCTGAGCTGGTGGGTTCGAATCCAGCCGGGGCCCGCCAAACAACAATAACAGCTGCAAGCAAAAAATGGCCGGGTGTTGTGGCGGGCACCTATAGTCCCAGCTACTTGGGAGGCGGAGGCAAGAGACTCGCTTGAGCCCAGGAATTGAAGGTTGCTGTGAGCCGTGATGCCATAGCACTCTATCCAGGGTGACAGCTTGAGGCTCTATCTCAAAAAAAAAAAAAAAAAAGAAATGAGAAGAGAATCTAAACAGTAACATATAAGAAGGAGGTAATGAAGGAATTGAGGAACAAAAAGGTATGACATATAATAGGCTAGGCACGGTGGCTCATGCCTGTAATCCTAGCACTCTTGGAGGCCAAGGTGGGTGGACTGCTTGAGTTCATGAGTTCAAGACCAGCCTGAGCCAGAGCAAAACTTCATCTCCAATAATAGCTGGGTGTTGTGGCGGGCACCTGTAGACCCAGCTACTTGGGAAGTTGAGGCAAGAGAATCACTTAAGCACAAGAGTCCGAGGTTGCCGTGAGTTGTGACACCACAGCATGCTACCAACGGCGACAAAGTGAGACTCTGTCTCAAAAAAAAAAAAAAAAGATATGACATATAGAAGACAAATAGCAAATGGCAGAAGTCCTTGCTATTGATAATTAGATTACTAATTTAAATGATTAAACTGTCTAATCAAAAGGCTGATACTGGTAAATTGGATAAAAATATATATATTATGGAACTTGTTTTTTTTTTTTTAACAAGTGAACAGTTTAAGAATTAAACAAAGGTATGATGTGATACAGTACAAGCAAGACACTCAAGATAGGTATAATAGTACTACTCACACAAAAACTTAAATTTCACCTCAAAAAAAATCACAAGACAAAAGAGAAAGCAATTTCACTGTTATATTTCATGCAAAGTATTATTACTACTATTATTAGTAGTAGTATTATTTTTTAATACCAAAATGGCTTCTATAGTGTCTCAAAAAAAACAGAACCCAAAGAAAAATTACAGATGAAGGAAGATTTTTTTCAATGAAAAGTAGACAAATGACTGCTTTTTCGTTAAGGCAAACTGTAAGGCATGCTGCTTAATTTATAGGGAATCTGTGCAGGTTTTCAAAGACTATAATTTGAAAAGGCATTATATGCAAAAACATGGTGCCAAATTCAATACATATGAAGGATTGAGTTGAAAGGACACAATAGCAGAAATGAAAAAAGTCTGTCTTCAACAGAAAAAAAAAGCTTTTTTAATTTTAATTTTTTTTTCTTTTTGAGACAGAGTCTCAAGTTATCACCCTGGATAGAGTACCATTGCATCATAGCTCACAGCAACCTCAAACTCTTAGGCTTAAGTGCTTCTATTACCTCAGCCTCCCCAGTAGCTGGGTCTACAGGCACCTGCCACAATACCTAGCTATCTTTTGTTGTTATTGTAATTGTCACTGTTGTTTTAACCAGTCCAGCCAGATTTGAACTTGACAACCTCAGTGTATGTGATCAGCACCCTCCCCACTGAGCTACAGGCACCGCCCCAGAAAAAAAAAAAATTTTTTTTTTTTTGAGACAGAGCCTCAAGCTGTCACCCTGGGCAGAGTACCATGGCATCACAGCTCACAGCAACCTCCAATTTCTGGGCTCAAGCGACTCTCCTGCCTCTGCCTCCCAAGTAGCTGGGACTACAGGCGCCCGCCACAACGCCCGGCCATTTTTTGGTTGCAGCCGTCATTGCTGTTTGGCGGGCCCAGGCTGGATTTGAACCCGCCAGCTCAGGTGCTCGTTGCTGGCGCCTTAGCCCATTGAGCCACAGGCGCCGAGCCGAAAAAATTTTTTTAAGTTACAACTCATAAGGATTCCAATGTAAAAGCTAGTTATGTGGTAGCATATTTAATAGCAAAAAAATCAAAACCATTTACCGATGGTCAGCTTATTAAACAATGTATGGAAAGAAAAAAAAAAGATAATCTCAATTTGCCCTGAAAAAAAGGAAGATATTTCTAAAATCAGTTTCTCTCACCAGACTATAGTCACGTGAATTGAAGAAATTGAAAAATCTGCCACCAAAAGTTTGGAGAATAAGTTGGGTGCAGTGGCTCACGCCTATAATCCTAGCACTCTGGATCGCCTGAGTTCAGAAGTTCAAGATGAGCCTGAGCAAAAGTAAGACCCCAACTCTACTAAAAATAGAAAAAACTGCTCAGGCATTGCGGTGGGCACCTATAATCCCAGCTACTCGGGAGGCTGAGGCAAGAGGATTGCTTGAGCCGAAGAGTTTGAGGTTGCTGTGAGTTATGAGTCTTTTTTTGAGACAGAGCCTCAAGCTGTGGTATCACAGCTCACAGCAACCTCCAACTCATGGGCTCAAGCGAGTCTCCTGCCTCCTACAAAGGGTCACAGAGACTCTATTTAAAAAAAAAAAAGGCTCGGCGCCTGTGGCTCAACGGGCTAAGGCACCAGCCACGTACACCTGACCTCGCGGGTTCAAATCCAGCCTGGACCTGCCAAACAACAAAGGTGGCTACAACCAAAAAATGGCCGGGCATTGTGGTGGGCGCCTGTAGTCCCAGCTACTTGGGAGGCAGAGGCAGGAGACTCGCTTGAGCCCAAGAATTTGAGGTTGCTGTGAGCTGTGATGCCACAGCACTCAACCCAGGGTGACACCTTGAGGTTCTGTCTCAAAAAAAATAAAAATAAAAAAAAAATTAGAGTAAAGCTGCTAATTTTTAATTGTATGCTTTGGCGAAGGATGACAGCACCAATGCTACAAATACAGCTCAACTTGCCATTTTTATTAGAAGTACTGATGACGAATATAACATTACTAAAGAAATGGCTTTTTTTGTGCCATTAAAAAAACACAACTAGGCTTGGCGCCTGTGGCTCAAACGGCTAAGGCACCAGCCACATACACCTAAACTGGCAGGTTAGAATCCAGCGTGGGCCTGCCAAAACAACAATGACAGCTGCAACCAAAAACTAGCCAGGCGTTGTGGCGGGCACCTGTAGTCTCAGCTACTTGGGAGGCAGAGGCAGGAGACTCACTTGAGCCCATGAGCTGGAGGTTGCTGTGAGCTGTGATACCACAGCTTGAGGCTCTGTCTCAAAAAAAAAAAAAAAAAACCTAAATCAAGAGAATTATATGAAACAGTAGAAAATATGTTAAGCAATTTTCCTTGTCCATTTTCAATACATCTAATACAGTTAATTATGGTGCCCCAGTAACAATAGGTAAAAGAGAAGGACTTGTAAAATAGAAGACAATGCAATTGCCACCCAAAACTCACATTTGATGAAGTATCATTGCATAGTACATCAAAACAATTTATGTGCAAAAGCTTTAAAAATGGATAGCATCATGCAAATTGTCATCAAGACTGTGAATTTCATAAGAGCCAAGGGATTGAATCATTGCCAATTCTAGGAATTCCTTAAAAGTATTAATCCTGACTATAGCAACATAATTTACTTTTCTGAAGTAAGATGGCTAAGTTGAGGCCAAATGTTGAAAAGAATTTATAATTTGCTACACATTGTCAAGTCATTTATGGTATCAAAAACCAAATTTCTGCCAGAACTTTATGATCAAAACTGGCTTACAGATTTAGCATTTTTAGTGGATTTAACCACTCAATTTAAATGAGTTAAACATGTTTCTTCAAGGTGAAAACCAACATATCAATACAAAGTTTCAAATAACAGCGTTCCAAATGAAAATGAAATTATGGCAAGCTCAAATTAAGGAAAACAATTTTATACATTTTGACACGTGGCTCAACACAGTCCTATGAACACTGAAAAATATGCAGCCTTGCTTTTCTATACAAGAATTTCAAATTGGATTTCAAAATTTCCAGGAAAATAATCAATATTTTGGTGCACTTGCAACTCTATTTTCAGTTGACATAAATGTTACCTGCCAGCTTTCAGATGAAATGCACAGAGCTGCAACCTGACATTCAACACTGAGGAAAATTTGATCACATCTCTTTACTGGACTTTTATAGGTCTTATCTTCCCAGAGACAAATATCCCTCACTTCACAATCACAACTTATTCATGTCATTGCTTCTTGGCAGCACCTACATTCCTGAGCGACTGTTTTCAAGAACGAAGCACACTGAGCAAAATCTGAAACAAAATATCTGATGAGCACACATTGAGAACTCACAGAGAATGACAACTACTTCCATCAAACCAGATATTGATGCTTTAGTTTCTCAAATGCAATGTCAAACATCCCAGTGGTTTTACTTTGCCCACTTTTCTTTTACTTTTATAATAAAAGTATCAAAAAAAGACTTTTTATTACTTAGATATGTACATTTTCTACATTAGTGATCACAAATCTGGGATCTGCTTGACAATTTTAAAAGACTCTTAACAAGCCCCTATACCATTAGGATTATTATGTGAGGACTTTTTTGCTTACCTGTGGCGGCATACATCACAAAAATTATCTCAGACCTTTCTTTGCTCATCAGCTTTTTGTTAGTGTTTGTGTGTTTAATGTATGTCCCACAACAACTCTTCTTCCTCCAGCGTTGCCCAGGGAAGACAAAAAGGTCGGCCAGCCCTGCCTTATAGGTAATGGAACAAGCTTAGAGGGTTTAAGTGGAAGAATGATAAAATTACATCTGCTGTAACAC
Source organism: Arctocebus calabarensis (assembly GCA_963573935.1). NCBI lineage: Eukaryota > Metazoa > Chordata > Mammalia > Primates > Lorisidae > Arctocebus > Arctocebus calabarensis. The sequence continues at coordinate 7,249 of CAUYON010046691.1, forward strand.
ACACATCAGCCCGGCAGTAAGGCAGATAATGGGTTAGAAAGATTCAGACTCCAGCCACAAAAACCAATTAAGAGACTGGGGTGAGCAGTGTAGGGGCCACCTGAAAGAGTGTCAGAACCTGGGCAGGATGAGGGGGGGAACACGGTACAAGAGGGTGGCAGCTGTGCATGGAGTGTCAAAACTCAAGATAAAGAATGCACTCACTCAAAAGGACTCACCCAATGGGGTGTCAAAGCCCAAACTGAATGAGGTAGGCATCCATGGAGGACAGGCAGAGCGGCACAGGGCATCAGAGACCCAGTGAATAAGGAGGGCATCCACCTGGGGAAGGGGGATGGTGGCCATGATGACAGATTAGTCACGCACAGGGATCAATTGAATAAGTAAGCATATTCATGATAATGTGAACTAGGTTCCTCACTGCCAAAGAAAGGAGTTACAAATATTGAAAAAGTCAAAACTAGAATCTTCTGATATTAGTTGAAATTGGAAATATATTACTCACACTTTTCAACACACATATAGAAACATGTTGTCCACATTGATGTAAATACAAGTCTGTCCACAAACACTAAGAAGGCTGAGGAGAAGCAACACCCCAATAGCAATGAGCACACCCAGCACCCAGATTTTGGCTTTTAAACAGCATTCTCCAAGGAAAGGAACCAGGACTCCTTGGAAAATGGCAGATTTAAGGAAAAGAAAGTAAAAAATGAGTATGGCACATCTTGTGCCAAAGGCAAAGAAGTAACCAAAGAATGATGAAGACAGAACAAAAGAACACACTCCTCTTGGTCAAAGCTGAAACAAACTAAATAATGCAATTTATTCAAATAATAATTTGAGCAATTCATTAACAATCCAATAAAAGAGGAAACAATGAGTCCAAAATCAAATAAATAAACTAGAAGTTTAATGGAGAATGGGACATTTATGTAATTTCACAGTACTGTCCCCTCGAACACTAATTACAAAATATTAAGAAATTAATAAGTAAAGAGTAACTAACTTTTCAACAGGGAAGCCTGCCAAACACTACCTTATCATCAAGTGATCTTCATCAATAATGGACAAAACAAAATTGTACATTATGTGATATGAGAAAAGCACAAAATCATGTCTATGATATTCCTATCCAAGATGCCTTAGCCTAAATCTAATCATAAGGAAATTATCAGACAAACCCAAACTGAGGCCTGTAATCTTCAAATGTCAAGGTCATGACACATGGAGGGACTTAGAACCATTCCTGACTGAAGGAGACTAAAGTGATATGAAATTAAATATAATTTGTGATTCTGAACTGATCCTTTTGCTTTAAAGAACATTATTGGGACAAGCAGCAAAATTCTTAAGAATTAGATGGCAGTACTATATCAATGTTAATTTCCTCAATTTGATGACTGTATTGTGGTTAAGAAGGAAAATACCCTGTTGCATCAGTCCAGGTGCCTGTAATCCTAGCACTCGGGGAAGCTGAGATGAGTGGACTGCTTGAGCTCACAAGTTCAAGACTAGCCTGAGCAAAAGCAAGACCCCATCTCTACTAAAAATAGAAAAACTGAGGCAAGAGGATCTCTTGAGCCCAAGATTTGGAGATTGTTGCAAGCTATGATGCCATGGCACTCTATCCCGAGTGACAGCTTGAGACTGTCTCGAAAAAACAAACAGACAAAGAAAAAAAAAAACCTCATTGACACATTTGAGATGAGTTCAGCAATTTATTCTCAAATGGTGCAAAGGAGAAAAGTTCTCTGCAGTATAATTTAAACTTTTCTGTAACTTTTTGAGATCATTTAAAATATTTTTAGAGCTCTTTTTAAAGACTTAGAAAGAAATGTGGGTTTAATTGGATATGAGGTGAGAATCTAAGATGACTTTCAGGTTCCTGGCAGGTGAAGGAGTGAAGGGGTTCCAATACCATTCAACATTCAATAAGACTCTAGAATAGAAAGAATAGTTAGGATTAGCATTTCAGTTTTGTTTTGAAATCAGCCTTACAAATAAATTGATGAAGGAATACAAGGTGAGAACTAGAATAAGGGCCCCAAACCTCTGTGAAAGAAGAGGCTTAGCTCAAATAATGAAATTAATCAACCACTCACCTTTTATTTGCTTGATAATAGTTTAGTCACTGTCCTCTTGTTTGCTTCTCTGTAATTGCTTACTCTAGACAGCCCAGCTAATAGCTATAAAGATTCTTAACGTTTCTCTGCAGATAACATGACCTGTTCACAACCTAGGGGTAGTTTTTGAGATATCTTCTAAGCGCTGCATTCCAGTGCACTGACTAACCCACCCAGACCAAGAAACTGACTCAACTGGTCTTGGACTCCTACCAAGGAACTACAGCCAGTAGGACTGGCTGACCCACCCAGATAGAAGCCTGTACCAAAGGACTAATGGTTCCACCCCAACCTAGCCAATTAGCAGACCCTGATTCTCTGCCCACCAAATTCTTTTTTAAAAACCCTGTCTCCCCAATTCTTGGGGAGGCAGATATGAGAAATTCCTCCCCTGCCCAAGCTTAGCACTATGCAGAATAAACTCTTTCTCTCTGTCATCTCTGGATACTTCCTCTTGAGCAGCAGGTCATGAATTCGGTTAGTCAGAAACAGTTTTGCTACCTGGTCAGGAATTGGGATAAAACGCTTGTGGGTGGGAGAGTTAAATTCAACTTGAGATGCCTGTGAGGCATTCAGAAGAGGCTGCTGTCAAAGAGCTGAGCATGCAACCAGGCAGTGGCTCATGTCTGTAATCCTAGTGCTCTGGGAGGCCAAGGCAGGTGGATTGCTTGAGCTCATTGAGTTTGAGGCCAACCTAAGCAAAAGCAAGACCACATCTCTACTGAAAATAGAAAAACTGAGGCAAAAGGATTGCTTGAGCCCAAGAGTTGGAGGTTACTGTGAGCTATCATGCCACAGCACTCTACCCAGGGCAACAGCTTGAGACTCTGTCTCAAAAAAAAAAAAGAAAAGAAAGAAAGAAAAGAAAAGGGGAAAAAAAGCTAACAATGCAGGTTTGGCACTCAGGAGTCGGGCTGAAGACACAGACTGAGGAAGTATCAGTCTGTGGATGATGGTAGAAATCGTCACACTGGGAGAGTCTATACTCCATCACATTCCATAAACAATGACACAACTTACAAAAACACATACAGTTAAAAGCTAAAAAATACACATGTAAACTGAATGAGTAAGGACAAAAGGAAAAAAAAAGGAGGAAAAGTGTGCCAGGAAGAATAGCATATAAAGATGCATACCTAGGGTGGCACCTGTGGTTCAGTCAGTAGCGCGCCGGCCCCATATACCGAGGGTGGCGGGTTCAGGCCCAGCCCTGGCCGAACTGCAACAAAAAAATAGCCAAGCGTTGTGGCGGGCGCCTGTGGTCCCAGTTACTCGGGAGGCTGAAGCAAGAGACTCGCCTAAGCCCAGGTGTTAGAGGTTGCTGTGAGCTGTGACTCCACAGCACTCTACCGAGGGCAATGAAGTGAGACTCTGTCTCTAAAAAAAAAAAAAAAAAGATGCATACCCAAAGCATGCATACAAAAATAATAGCATACCAAGAAAAAGCTAGAAGGCAAATATGTTCCTGAAGTTCCTGAGATCTAACCAAAGCAGGATGTATAGCAAAGGGGAGTCTCTAAACACTGCATCTGAACACCTATCTGACAGAGTATGTGCTCCTGAGTTTGTACTTACTACAGCATTAGCCTCTTTATGAAAGAAAATAAGGCCGTATCATTTTCTGTCCACTATGAAAACAGGCTTGTTCTTTAACATTACATATATAAAACAATCTAATATTCTTTTAGTGATTAAAATACAAATCTATCTATTTCCATAAATGCTTTCTCTTCATTTATAGGACCTAGAATAAATTAAGAACATTAATAAAACTAATATTTGCAAGGGGTTCACATTTGGAAAGGCATTTTTATTTACTATACATTATTCTATAAGTCCTTACACCCTCTAATGTAATGAACAAGGCAAATGTAGATTAAATTTTACAGATAAGCAAACAGGTTCAGAGAGGCTAAATTACTTATCCCAAATTATAACACTCGGCTTATAAGTAGAAGAATTTGGACTGTAAGTCTAGTTTTCGGGCTCCATAGTTTACTAATTCATTTATTCATCCATCCATTAAAAAAAATTTTTTTGAGATAGCCTCACTTTATCACCCTCAGTAGAGTGCCACAGAGTCATAGCTCACAGCAACCTCAAAATCCTAGGCTCAAGCAATCCACTTGCCTCAGCCTCCCAAGTAGCTGGGACTACAGGCATCCATCATAACACCCGGCTAGAGATGGAGTCTCGCTCTTGCTCATGTTGATCTCAAAATCCTGAGCTCAGGCAATCCACCCACCTGGGCCTCCCAAAGTACTAGGAATAAAGTCATGAGCCACCATACCCAGCCTATTCAAATATTTTTGTTTATTTTTTATTTTTATTTTGAGACAGGATCTCACTCTGTCACCCAGGCTAGAGTGCAGTGACACCACCATAACTCACTGCAACCTCAAACTCCTGAGTTCAAGCAATCCTACTTGCTCAGCCTCCTAAGTAGTTGGGACCACAGGTGTATACCACTATACTCAGTTAATTTTTCTATTTTTTATAGAGATGGAGTCTCCTATTTTGTCTGGGCTGATCTCAAACTCCTGTCCTCAAGCAATCCTCCTAACTTGGCCTCCCAAAGTGATTGGATTATAGGTATAAGCCACTGCACCCAGCCTCAAATATTTATTGAATGTCTCTCAGAAAACATTGCCCAATCTGTATTTTTGCTGTGAATATTAAATAAAAGAGCATGGGAATGCTTACAAAGTATAAAGCCTATATAAATGTTACCAATTTACAAAACATCATCATTAGGTTCCCCATTTTAAAGACATTATCCCTTTCTTACATTTTGACGAAGCCAAATATGATACAGAAATAGAAAACATGCATGACATTCTGTTGGGACATATTGAGAAATACACACCTCAGAGAAGAATGGGCTGGAGCTGGGTGGGGAGCCAATAGATCGTGGAAGACTTTGTCCTGCTAAGAGCTTGACTTTAGCTTGGCGTGAGAGGACCACCGAAAGGTATTAGAAGGAAAATACTTGGTCTCAGCTGTGTTTTTAAAAGATCACTTAGACGACAGCATTAAATATGGATATGAAAGAAATCATAGAAGCTAGTTAGGAGGCCATGGTCGTTGGCTAGAAAAGAGGAGGCTACTCTTGAGCTAAGTGAGGGTGGCACTTAATTATATGCTCATTTTAAACTGCAACATGTTGTCTCTGCTCTCTAAAACCCTAAAGGAACCTGAGGCAGGCCAATAAGCCCTTAGAAAGAACAAATTTTACAACCTATACAAATGTACTAAAGACAACTGAAAAACTAAAACAGAACCATCTCTGAGAGTTACACAGTATAATTACTACTCTTATATCACTCTATTTTTCTACAGGAAGCCTACCTTAAAAACTCATTAGTTCCTTGTTTCTTTTTAATCTGACTGGTTCTCAGCAATTAAAGTTTTTAATCAGTTACAGAATGCTCCATAGTAAGACAGAACAGCTGACGTCAGATGCACTATGCTTTAAGCAAAAACTAACACTCATTAACAAGATTACCTGTTGTGATTAAATAAATACAAACTGTTTGCAAAGTTTGTAAATGAGTCCAACAGCATAAAAGTAAAACTTACACTGAGTACAAACCTTATATTTTTAACTCTTCAAGGCCATGTAACAGGCAAGGCAATCCCTCACTTCTCACAGCTGCCTGTTTCCCCAATGTATGCCTAATAAACACTTATACTTCACCTGCTGCTACTTCAGCTTACCAGTTGTATCTGCTAATAATGGCTAGGCATGTAGAACAGAACAGCAGTCCGGGAAAGCAAGCCTGTGCTCTCTGAACAATGCTCTCAGCCACACAAGAAAGTTTCTGATAATGCACTGGGTCATAAAAGTTGAACATATTGTGAAATCTCAAGACAACTATTTTGCAGAAAACATATTAATTACATTTACAAAAAGCTCTTAAATCTTTAGTAAAAGGCGTCATTAATTTACAGAGCCATGAAAAGTCTACAAGGGGTGTCAGTGATACTAGTAGAGAAGGGGAAAGCATTTCTTCTGGCCTCAAACTGCAAAGTTCATGTCTATTTGACTGGTAAGAGTCAGACCACATACTCTTTATCAAACTTGGACAGGACGTTAAAGGTAGGCTAGTTCAAGGCCTATCGTACACTTCCAGAATAAAAATCCCGTGTAAGACCCTGACCAGTGATTACATAGCCTATTCTGCCATCTCAATTTAAGAAAAAAAATTCTCCTTCAAATATTCAAGTTTCAATTTGGCAGTTAATTTCAGTCTGCAGTTAAAAGGCACTAGCTGTCAGTCAGATCTCTCACCCAGTTCCCTCCTGAAAAGAAAAACTGACAGATCACAGGAGCTTTCTTTTGTAAACCAATTCTGGAACTTTCATGCTTCTTATTTGTTAGGTTAAAGGTTAAATTGCTGACCTGTGCCCTCCTGCTTAGCGGCCTTCCCCTTTTTCTGTAAAGCTTTATTTTGGGGCTGTATTTACATGGATTAGTCCCTTTTCACGCTAAGAAGGAATCTGTTCACAGCCAAAGCCTTAGTTCTGGTTGTACAAAAAGCAGCCACAATTATTCACCACTAGACAATGACCATATTGTGGATTTACAAAAAACCCACCCCAGCCATGGAAAGATCTGTTCTTGCTGCACAAAACAATAGAAGAAAAATCTTATCAAGCATTCAAGAGAAAGCAAACAAAGCAAGCCCACTGTGAACTTGATGAAGATGTCAAGCTCCTTTAAAATATATATATATAAATCAACACAGAGGGGTTTTCTTGTAAAGTCTTGGGAGTGAGACTTTTTCTACTCTGAGTTTCCCTTTCTGGTTAAACACAGGAGCAGCAAGACATTGACAGCCAAGACCAGCAAATGCTGCCACTTTCTAAGCACACTTACAGACACTTTTTTAAATGTACGATACAAAGAGGCTTTCCCTTCCAAATATGCCCAGTGCACATGCCAGGGAAATCATTTCTAAACTAGTACCATTTCTACACAGGTTCTTTCTGCAAAAGTAAAATTTTCACCCCAATCTCTAAAGAATGAACATAGGTTTCCCCACAAGTCCTACCTAATTCCTAATAATAAAAAGTTTAAGAAAGTGTTTTAAAGTTCATTAGGTTTAATCAAACTGTAACTCCAACAAGATTTCTTCCTCTGACATCCATTAAGTATTATATTCGGCTTGTTTCTTTGAGATCCATTTGAATGTTTGTCCCTAGTCACAAAAATAAGCTTTCAGTAGAAATACTGTGTATTTATAAGGTGAGGACTTCACAGCTGCTACAAAATCCAAAGTCTGGTCCTGAGTCTAGGACACAGCTATCTAACAAGACCTAAGAGTAAATACAAAGAATTTCTCCCACCATGTCTTTAGGTAGATGGTTTCTATTGTCTATAAGCTAACATGACCTAAATTCTCCATCGGCAGAAATGTTCTTCAAGTAAAACAAAAAAGTAAAACTTCATCAATCATAGAAGTAGGAATTAAAGCAACCTAAGAATTCAAAAACTGTAACTTTTAAAAAAAAAGTCACAGAGCAAACTACTAATTCAGTAAGTTAATGCACTTTTTTAATCTCAGAAAATGGCTCTTACAAATTCTTTCAGATTTTGGACTTAGAAAGACATTTCATGTGTAACGCGGTTTATCTTTGGCACAGCCCTGCTCAGCCTCCGTTCCTCTACCTTCCTCTCCATCCTCCATCTCCCACCCTGTCATCCCCAAAAAGGCAATACAAAGATTTGTCCACATACCTGAGAGTATGATTAATTAATCTTATGTGAAAGGGGGCTGAATTTATAGGCACAATAATAAGCAACTGGTTGATCAGACTATAAAACTCTGATGCAGCCATCAAAATTTGATGAAAGCGTTCATGATAAACATTAAGGTATTACCCTTTTCTCATTTAAACTGTACACCAACTACAACTATGTCCAATGGGAATACACAAACCTTAAAAGTCAGACTGTGATGAGAGTAGTGATAGTATAGATCTCAAATTTTCCACGATATGTTGCCTTTTTAAAACACTTTTAGTATAAGTGCTCTGAAAATGAGAAAATCCTGCCCAATGGCCATACTCAGAGGACTATGACAGCTACAGAAAACATTTCTATGCATAGCCACGACACAATGTCCAGTTTGCTTACTTTGATTTACAAAATGTATGATCCCCAAGAAAAGTAGGATGGCACGACGAGGCCCAGAACACAAAGTAGGAAGTACTTAAACTCCTCAGCAACTTCTAGGAGGAATAAGATTAGGGCACAAGCTACACTCAGAGTCGATTCAAATGTAAATGCCTGCTTCCTCTCAAACAAAGATAAACTCTCAGAGTTAATAGTTTCTCCCTAAGAGATTCATCTCTCTTTTCAACCTAGAGGTATGTTTTGGAGAAAAGGAAGAAACACATGGTGGGGCTTAGAGCAAAACCTTTTAAATTCTTTGTCATAAAAGCGGCAGAGTAAACTACATTTCCTTTACTAATCCTTCGAACACTTGTTAAACTCAAGTGTGCTGACAAATTTGCCACTGCGATCACATTTTGGTTTCTAACAAGTTAAAAAAATACTTTGGTTGTACTAAATCGTATTACCATCTTCCCTGAACACCAAGTGAGAATTTATGCTGCCTTCGCAAACTGTTGAAAGAGGCACTCCCTAGGGAGAAATAACTTTTGGCACATTGCACAGCAAAGCTAAAGTTACAAAAGCAGGCTAAAATATCTCTTTCACCACACATATATTTTCTCTCCCCCCCTCTCTCTCTGTCTCTCTTCATCCAACACTTAAAACATGCTATATCCTCTATAGCACGCCGAGTACGGGCATACAAACTGCCTTGGAAGACCCTGACTTTACGTTCATGGTCTGGAAAACTTTCAAATTAAGATTTCAGCTAATATGAAGGGGGGTTTAGGAGTACCTTTTCCGTGTTGTTGGAACTCTATTAACAAAACTCCACATTGCTTCACCCAATAAAACCCAGAGAATCATTATCAAGAGTTGCAAGGGCGCTATAGTCCCCCAAGCTATGAAAAATAATATAGCTGTCCTCTTGTATCGGAGGCTGCAAGAATAGCAAATAATTTGATGTGACAGGGAAAGAAAGACAAGTAACTAGGCACTATTTTTTTACAGTCAGTATTTTATTTAATCCTCGCAGCAGCCCTAAAAGATAAGTACTAGTGACTTAGTTTGCAAATGAGAAAACTCCACCAAAAAGATGAATAACTCCCCAAGTCAGATTGCTGTGTAAGTTACAGTGCCATAATTAAGACCCAACTCCAAAGCTCTTCCCACTACACCCACTGCTTCTGCTAGAAGGAAAGGGTGGGGAAACAGCTTTTAGTGACACAAATTCCCATGATGCCAGACCACCAGGCAGTTTCCCAGGGGTGGCAGAAAAAGCCTAAAATGTAAAAAGTGCAGGCTGCCGCAGAGGCCTGGGGTAAATGCCTCATTGTACTCTGGGAAGTCTGATGGACACTTACTAAATGGAGAGGAAAAGGCATTCCTCGCCTAGCGAGACGAATGTGAGTGCGCCTTCCTTTAAACTTTTCATCCTGAGCACATCTGCTCATAGAAAAGGCTGAGGGACATCTCTTAGAAAAAATTGCTGAACAGAAAACTGCAACAGAATTCTTGCCTCAAACATAAATACTCTCCCCCTAGATCTACCCACGGATTTCCATTAAAAAACAGAACACAGCCAATGGAGCAGCCATTCTACCCACTGGAAATGAGATATTTATCAACAATAAAACTGCAGCGATTAATCAAAATATTAAGATTCTCTGCAATGAGTTGGAATCGCCCCAACTCATTTATTGGCCCAACAGATATGTACGAGTCACTGTTCTAGAGGTCACATCAATGAACTAAGTCAGTGACGGTCTCTGCCCTCGTGGAGCTAGGCTCAGCAAAATCGCACAAGGTCCCTTCAAGCTTGTCAGAATCTGACTGAAAGTCATACTTTCGATTAATGAAAAGAAAAATAAATATTCCCTCAAGGTTTTGCAAATACTTTTCCTTCCGCTAGAATGTCCTCCCCCATCCCAAGCACCAATCACACTTCTAATAAATATCGCTGAATGGATTAACTGTGTGTTGTTTTTTTTTAAAAAAATCTTTCAAAACAAGAAAGGAAAAATGCAGTAGTCAGCTCTAAATCTCAACTTAAATTGGGTCTAGACCTGAGCTTTGATCCTACAGCAGGCCCAGAGAAGCCCAAATAAAACCTGAGTCAACTCAATCGCCCTTCAGCAAACACAAGAGAAATTAGGTCAGCTTGTTCCAGGGTTCACCCCAGGGATTAAGAACATTTTAAAAGCCTAAACTAGACTTGCTTGGGCTGTCGGGGTAAACAAGAAACCTGAAGAAGCCTCCCCAAGGGCTTGGGGCCTGGAGCAGCCTTAGGATCAGCCCCACTGCACTGTTCTCAAGTGCACAGAATCAAAGAGCCCAGGGTAGGATCAGGTGGCGTGTCCCCAGTTTAGTCTCCCAGTAATTCTCCATTGCTAGCTTGAAGGATCAAAAAAAAAAAAAAAAAAAAAATCCAACTTATTTTAAAACTAAGGGGTAATCTGTGTCATGTCCTGTGAGTGATTCTTTAAATGTTTTTCCTCATTTAATCTTCACAATATTATGAGATATTACCATCATCATTCCCACTTTATGGTTTAGAAAACTAAACAAGGAGAGAGATTAAGTAATTTGCACCAAATCTCACAGGGATATGTCCCAAGTGGGAGAACCAGAACTTGAATCCAGATGACCTGACTCTAGAAATCATGTACGCAACCAAATTTTACTAATTATATTTGGAAGGGTTGAGGGGAGGCGTTATTTCTATCAACCAAAGTAGGAAGTAGGAAGAAGTAAATTAAATGTTCTGCGTAGTTGATTTTCATATTTCATTGAGGGCCAGGACAAAAATCTTTTTCATTTCAGCCTTTATAGAAAATCTTTGCCAAACAGTTTTGTCAATTTTCCTTTCAAAGAAAGTACAATCTAAAAAAATGAATGGAAATTTCTTTTGATATTCAAGACTCCAATTCCTTAGGACCAGAGCAGGTGGCTCATGCCTGTCATCCTAGCACTCAAAGGCCATGGCAGGTAGACTGCTTGAGCTCAGGAGTTTGAGGCAAGCCTGAGCAAGAGTGTGACCCCATCACTACTAAAAATAGACACAAACTAGCCAGGAGTAGTGGTGTAAGTGGTGGGTGTTTGTAGTCCCAGGTACTTAGGAAAATGAAGCAAGAGGATTGCTCAAGACCAAAAGTTTGAGGTTACTATGAGCTATGATGCAACGGCACTCTACCCAGGGCAACTGAGTCAAACAATGTCTCAAAAAAAAAAGACTACATTTCCATCATTCTGAGTTTCTGTGATCATTACTGCTAAGGATAAAAAACTGGGCTTAGAAGGGTACAGGTGAAGCTTACTAAATGTAGAATATAAATGTCTGAACACAATAACTAAAAAAATGCCATGAAGGCTATGTTAACCAGTTCAATGAAAATATTTCAAATTGTATACAAAACCAGCACATTGTACCCCATGATTGCATTATTGTACACAGCTATGATTTAATTAAAAAAAAAAAACTGGGCTAAATATACATTAACATTAGACCATATTCCAGAAATGGTCTGTTATAATAAATCTCTAATACTAGCTTATTTTCTCAGCATCTCGGTCTCTCAAAAGTAGACAGTTTAAATAAAAACTTTGGTAACTGAGGATTGATCACTGGGTTCTTGTTAAACTTGAAACACATTAAGTGGAGGAAAAATAAATATAAGTTGATCATTTTTAATTATTCATGTGTCAAAAGTACGTTTTTCTGAGAGCAATTCAGAATTAATCTTATATTTTCTAAAAAAGAAAATTGGTCAATTCAGGCAATATTCTTTTTATCAACTTTTCATATCTTTCATATGATAGTATAATTTATTCTAATGTTTGAATCCTTTCAAAAAGAAATTTAAATAAATTCTATCAGAAAAAAGATTTAATCTCAATATCTCAATTATAAGTAGTTTTGTTTTTCACTTGGAGTTGTGAACTTAAGAGTGATGTTAAATTAAGTCACCAAAAGAATGCCTATTTTGTACTACTTCTTGTATTAATATTTTAATACATATTATCATTAATTTATAAAACAGGCCAAGCAGATAGAAGTCTCATTTAAAATAATAGGCAAGGGCAGCACCTGTGGCTCAGTGAGTAGGGCGCCGGCCCCATATAACGGGGGTGGCAGGTTAGAACCTGGCCCCTGCCAAACTGCAACAAAAAATAGCCAGGCATTGTGGTGGGTGCCTGTAGTCCCAGCTACTTGGGAGGCTGAGGCAAGAGAATTGCCTAAGCCCAAGAGCTGGAAACTGCTGTGAGCTGTGAGGCCACAGCACTCTACTGTGGGCAACAAAGTGAGACTCTGTCTCTAAAAAAAAAAAAGGTCTTCTATGGCCAGGTGCCTAACGTTCAGGGAGGCCAAGGCAGGTGGACTGCTTGAGCTCAGGAGTTCCAGACTAGCCTGAACAAGAGTGAGATCTCATCTCTATTAAAAACAGAATAACTAAGCAGGAGTAGTGACAGGCACTTGAATAGTCAGCTATTCAGGAGACTAAGGCAAGAGGATTGCTTCAGCCCAGGAGTTTGATGTTGCTGTGAGCTATGATGCCATGGCATCTTATCTAAGGCAAATGAGTGAGACTCTGTCTCAAAAATAGTAATTACATACATACATACATAAATAAATACAAGCATCTTTTAAGCATTTAAAACATGAGGTCTAGGCCAGGCGCGGTGACTCATGCCTGTAATCCTAGCACTCTGGGAGGCCCAAACAGGTGAATTGCTTGAGTTCACAAGTTTCAGACCAACCTGAGCAAAAACAAGACCGTCTCTACTAAATATAGAAAAACTGAAGCAAGAGGCTCACTTGAGCCTAAGAGTTAGACATTGCTGTGAGCTATGATGCCATTGCACTCTACCTAGACAGCTTGAAACTGTCTTAAAAAAAAAAAAAACCACATGAGGTCTAGTCCCTGTTTTATGGTATTAGTACTCCACTCTCCACACAGCGTAGCATAGTCAATGCACAAAGACTAGGCAATTAAGAATTAGATGTCATGTAAATTTCTGGGGATAGCAGTCTTATATAGCACTTTAAGAAAGCTAAAGATCTACCTTTTTAAGCATTGAAACTATCGTAATCATTTTAGTTATAAGTATTTCCAAACTAGATTATACATATCACCACTGAATATTTTGAATATAACATTTTCTTGATAGCTGCAATGGACATTTGTTTTGGCTGCCATTCTCTTTTCTTCTGGTAATAAGATTTTCCTCTGAGGAAATACCCTGCTCTATTCTCAGGCTATAGGATCTAGGTGGCAATGTATAGTTCCCACCCCCACATAAACACTCCTTATCCTCCAATCAACACCTCAGTGTCACCTACCAAGAATCATGGTGATTGGTTCATAGACAGGTAGATAACCCAAACAGGGCCTACCTATTACAACCAGCTCTTGAACTAATACTGTAACACAATTTTTTTCTATTTGGGTAGCTAAACTGATAGAATATAAGCTTGGATTTGTTAGTAACCATCTTTGCCATCATACAGAGAGGACTTGCCCAAAATGAATACAACTCAATGAAAACAAAGAACCAAGAGATACAGTAAATCTCTGAAACCTATGGAGAAGACCTAGACCCGGTGGACACCTCAGTCAGTTTTACCACTAGACTGTTCAGTGTTGAGAGTCAATAAATTCCTTTTGTGTTCAAGTCAGATTTAGTTGGCTTTCTGCCACTTCCAGTGAAAAGGGTCCTGACTAATACAATGATTTAATGTCATCAGTAAGATCAGTAACTGTGCTAGATAATGTAATACAGAGAAATCCTTAGGGCTAAGGGCTTTTCCATAAACAAAGAACTTAAGTCTTAATGGATGGACTCAGAAAAATCTACTTTGTCTAGTTATTTTTAATTTTCTATTTCTTATCTATGTTAAATTCATAATAGTTGCTGAACAGCAGAGCTATACATAAACTCCTACCTTAAACAAAAGTAATAATTCAAAACAAAAGCTCCACTTATAAAGAAATTTCCATGTACCAAGCATGTACTGAGCATTCCCATTCAATTCTTTCAACTGTATAAAGTATGCACTATTCATGCCCACATTCTATAGTTAAGAAAATGAGGCTCTGAGATTCGCATTTAGAGGACAACTTTTAAATATTCACAAACTCATTCTCACATGGATTTTAAAGTTTAGTAGGTCAATGAATTCCTGGTCTACCTGGAAGACCAAAAGCCTAATACTGTGAGCCATTAATATAGCAAGAAGAAACACACTGTCATGAATAAACCAAATATTATGAGAATCCCCTCTATCATAATTTATACCCATATGGCCCCTAAATTGAACAGTTTAAAAACATGAAGAAATCTGGAATCTGCTTCAAATAACTAAGCATTAAGAAAAGAAATGATATGGCTTACTTTCTGTTACTTTCTAAGAACAGCAATTCAAACTCGTTCTACATAATCAATTTGGAGCATCAGCATAGTATAGTAAAAAGCACAAACTTCAAGCAAGGATATCCATATAGAATTAATATAAAATTCAAAATGAAATCTCAGTAGAGAAAGGCAAATTGAGAGAGGTATGTAGGGTGGATTCAAGGATACAAAATGTTCTGTTTCGTGAGTGGTTTCATGCATTTCCATTTATTCCTTAAACTGTATACATAGTTTTCATAAATTTCTTTAAAGAACATAGACTAGAATTCAAATCCCATCTCTGTCCTTTGCACAAGTCACTTCCTTTCTGTAAGCTTTAAACATTCACTGGTTGAGGGCCTACCATATGCCAGGCACTCTTCTGGCAGCTGGAATACATAGGTATGAGCAAGACATAATTTCTGTCCTCATGGAACCCCATTTTTTTAACCTATATAATTGGGGTAATACTTCTTATTTCATCAGGTGGTGGACAATAGTTTTATTATAATGAGCTCCTCTTAGGCTTACCTCTAGTTTATTTATTTATTTATTTATTTTTTTGATGTTTGGCAGGGGCTGGGTTTGAACCCTCCACCTCCGGCATATGGGGCTGGTGCCCCACTCCTTTGAGCAACAGAAGCTGCCCTTACCGCTAGTTTAAAGAAATAATCATTATTGCAATAATCTCGAGAAAAAGAGACCAAGCGCATTATAATTCTCAAAGCTACGCCTGAATTTTTTAAATCAGTTTAAAAAGTATGCTGATATGAGGTTCTTCACTCCTACCCCAAACAAGATTCTCCTCTAACTAGCATGTCAAGTAGTACTTAGAGTCAGGAAAAGTTTGGGGGTTTTGTGTTGTTGTTTTGTTTTTGAGACAGAGTCTCACTATGTCGCCCTCAGTAGAGTGCTATTGTGTCACAGCTCACACCAACCTCCAACTCTTGGGCTTAAGTGATTCTCTTGCCTCAGCCTCCTAAGTAGCTGGGACTACAGGCGCCTGCCATGACACCTGACTATTTTTTTCTTTTTGGCAGGCCACGGCTGGGTTCAAACCCACTATCCCTGGTGCTTGTGGCCAGTGCCCTATCCACTGAGCTATGGGCGCCACTGCAAGTCAGGAAAAGTTTTTTAAATAATAATAATCCATGTCTTTTGAGTTAGTGACAATTTGTCCCAACTAAGCTAACAACAATTAGGCTCCATACCTTAACAATCCATAAAATGGATTCACTTTCACTAGAAAATTCAAGAGAGAAAAATTTGGAAAAGCTGAAAAGCTGACAAAAAAAAAAATACCTACCTACAAAAAGAATCACATGTGTAATTCATGAATAGAGTCACATCTCCCCTGATTTCTATATAAGTCTGATTTCTCTTCCCCAACATTAATATTTTTTCTAACCACTGTATGTGCAGGTAAAATAGTACTTAACCAGTTTATATTTTGAAAGATGCCACAGGAATGAAGTTAAAATGCCGATTCTACAGTTTGGTGGTAATCCAAACCAGTTCTTGAACCCCAGTTTCCTTACACTGAAGACCCATTTTAGAGAACTGTTCAAAGTTTAAGAAAGTAACATTAGGAAAAATGGGACATAAAGACTCAGTAAAAGTTAGCTATTTTATTACCCTTATTCAAAGCTTGCTGTGAGTCACTACCTTCATTATTATTAAAAAGGATAATGATAATTTAATATCTCTCAAAACATTTTAATCTGGAGTAAAACTTGACTCTCAGAAGAGCCTTCCCCTAACATAGCTCTATGGAGACAACATAATTTAAGTCAAATTTTTGTAAAAAATTTTTAATATTGATCACAGATATGCAGGCAAAGCTCCTAGACCACAATTACAGTCCTATAAAATGAAAGCTGGAGTTTCAAATCTGGCTCTCAATGTCTTAAGTCAGCAAAGACTCAGTTTTCTTCATGATGATGCTAATCCAGAAATGTGGGTAGCTATTTAAGGGAGTTTAAGCAAAGATTTAAGCAATAGTAGCTGAAAAACTCAGCAAACCACAGCACCATGTCTTAAGCATTCCTTTCACAAAGTTCCTACAACATTTCCTTAACAGGACTATACCCTTCTTTCTATTAATAAAAAGGGCTACTGGGCTCATGCATTGAAAAGGCTGGGAATAGGGCAGACACAGGAGGAAGCTGGTCTGCCAAACAGCCCTCAAGAACCTGATGCTGCCACTCTCCCACTGTTAAGTGTTTGCCCGAGAAGAGTGCCCGCAGCAGGCTGAGAGATGCCAGCTGTAATGAGACACTTGTGTTTGAAATGCATTCCAGAGTTTCTGCATGCCAGTACCGTCTGATCATGGGACCTTGCAGGCTGATCTCTCTTGCAAGAGCACCCTCTTCTGAGACCTTTAGTCACACAGGCTGAATACAGCTTTGGGAGCTTTTGCAACTTGAGGTGACTGTCTTAGTTCTCTGGGATCCCTATTTAAGGGTGGGTTCTTGAACAAATTCATCAATTAAGTACATAGAATGAATGGGGGGAAAGAAGCATTGAAAATATTAAGAATAAAGTAGATCAAAGATCTACTCAAAACAACCCAAATTCTTTTTAAAGCTTTAAAATCACATACCTAAATGACAAGCATTATACACAAAGATGTTCACTGGCATCATTTACAACAGGAGAACCTTGGAACCCATCTAAACACTGAATTATAAGTAAATATAGCACATAAACATGATGTAATAATTCACAACTAAAATGATTTTTATATAAGCTATATAAATAATTTTAGGAAAAACTTCAACGATTAACTGGGGAGAGCAAGAAAAAAGTTTATATATTTTATTTACACATATACACACAAAAGACAAGCAAATAAACATACAAAAACATTAACAGTAGTTATTGAATGATAATTTTTTTCTTCTTTATAATTTTTCAAAAAATGTTAAGTTTAATACAAACTCAAGAACTAAACAGAAACCAAGCAACTAAAAATTTAAAGATGAATGGAAAAAACATCAGGATAACCTGTCAATATATGTTAAATAACTTGAGAAAAATCATAATACACATTTTTATTTACAATGAGAACATAGCATAATATAAAAAAAAATCCTAAGAATGAAACTCCCACAGAAGTTTATAGAACAAAATGTATACTAAACCCCCCAATTAAAGACCCATAAAGTAGTTTCAGTGCTCTCTAACCCACCTTCTCACAGCAGGGAATTAATCCCTCCAGGGGGACGTGAACAAACTTCAAAGAGAAGATTATGCCCAGACACTAGTACTGTACAGCGTGAGGTTTATATCTAAGTTTGTTCAGATACTTTGGCATAGATCAGAGATGCAGATCCAAGGAACAAAGACTACTTTAAAGTAGATTCTTTGCGATCATCTAAAATGGCAAAAAATAATACGTTAAATAATATCAGAAAAGGGCAATATAATACGTTTTATTAAAAACACATAAAAAGGTCATAGAAGAGGACAAAAGGTACCTAAAATCAAATAGTGAGTGACAGTTTATTCACCGGTAGCATGTAACTAAAAAACCTATGAATTCCCAAAGTAAGAACCCTGAGTTCTGTTTGGGTAACTAAATTTTACTTGTACGGTCTTTGGAAAGTGTTCTTTCCAGGGTTAAGGTGCTTAACACAATTTCTAAGTAGAAGTGACAGGTCACATGTGCCTCTCACAGATGTCTTGAGATACTCTTCAGAGCACAGAACTCATGAGGCATAGTTGTCAATACGTATCTTCACTAGCATAGATGTTAAAAGTAATCAATGGAAAAAAATAACTGTCCGTAAAGCTTTGTAATATTTCTCACTGGCCTTTCTCACATCTCTCATCTTTTTATCATTAGGTAATTTTTAAGATATAATTTGAACTACCTGATCCCAATTCATAAAATGTTTTGAGTGGAGGCATAGAGCCTATCTTAGTAAATCAGATTTGTTAAGTCCCCCAATTTTTAAAAGTAATAGCTAAGAAATCAAATTTAGTGTTTAACTTTTCTGCATATGAATCATCTAATAGAAAACTATTATTAAAATCCTTGGTAGGTGAAAGGCAAAACTATATCTTAGAAGAAAACATTGAAAAATATCTTAATACCTATAGGATAGGAAAATGAAAATTATACTATATTAAAACAAAGAAGTTTGATCAAGGATACCACAGTGCGAAAGACAAACCACAGTATGAAATATATTTGCAATGCATACAACCAGATAGCTAATATCCACAATATATACAAAATGTCTTATAAAGCAATGAGAAGAAGATAGACGATTCAATTTAGGCTTGGCACCTGTGGCTCAATGGGTTAAGGCGCCAGCCACGTACACCTGAGCTGGTGGGTTCAAATCCAGCCTGGGCCCGCCAACCAGCAATGATGGCGGCAACCAAAAAATGGCCAGGCGTTGTGGCGGGCGCCTGCAGTCCCAGCTACTTGGAAGGCAGGGGCAAGAGACTCGCTTGAGTCCAAGAATTGGAGGTTGCTGTGAACTGTGATACCACAGCACTCTACCCAGGACAACAGCTTGAGGCTCTTTCTCAAAAAAAAAAAAAAAGAAAAAAGAAAATTCAATTTAAAAATAAGAAAGAAACTCAAACAGGCACTTCACAAAAGATAATCAAAAGACCAAAAAGCCTATGAAAAGGTCTTCAATCTCATTAGTCATCAGCACAATGTACAACCAGCAGCTTAGCAAAAATCAAATTTAACTGTACTAAAGGCTCACAAAGTCATAGAAAGCAATGGGGACTATAAAATATTGCAGATGTGGGTGTAAACTAGCACAATCAATTTTGAAGAACAGTTTGACATGACCCAACAATCAAGTATAGTATATATCCTATGGAGACGTATGTTCACGTGCACCAGAATGCATGTAAGAGAAAGATCACAGCAGCACTGCTTGTAACAGCCAAAGCTGCAAACAACTGCAAATGCTGTCACAGTAGAATAACTAAATTCTGATGTAATTCTATAATATGTTACACAGTGATAAAAATGAATGACTGCAGTTATATACAACATGGAAGATCTGTACAAACATAATTAAGCAACAAAGCAGCAAAGCTATACATAGAGTAATTCTATTTCTATAAAATTCAGAAACAGGCAAAATGAAATTATAATTTTCAAGGATGTATATTTATGAAGCAAAACTACAAAGAAAAACATAATTATCACAAAGTCAGAATAGTAGTTACCTGTGAAGAAAGGGAGGTAGTGCTGGTCAAACCCACCTCAAATAGAGACCCACATACCATGTGTCTAAATATTTAAATATTTGATACAGTTCTTAGAAATAAAAACAAATCTGGGGCAGTGCCTGTGGCTCAGTGGGTAGGGCGCTGGCCCCATAGACCAAGGGGGTGGGTTCGGGCCCAGCCCCCGGCCAAACTGCAACAACAAAAAAAATAGTCGGGTGTTGTGGCGGGCACCTATAGTCCTAGCTACTCAGTAGGTTGAGGCAAGAGAATCGCCTAAGCCCAGGAGTTGGAGGTTGCTGTGAGCTGTGTGATGCCACAGCACTTGTCAAAGGACAATAAAGTGAGACTCTGTCTCTACAAAAAAAAAAATCTGGATGCATCACATTGCCAGATTTCAGGTTATATTACAAGGCTACAGTGATCAAAACAGCATGGTACCAGCAAAAAACAGAGACGTATATCTATGGAATAGGATAGATGAACCCAGCCACATATCGTCATTTAATCTTTGACAAGCCTAACAAAAACAAAGAAAGGGGAAAAGAATCCTTATTTAATAAATGGTGCTGGGAGAACTGGTTATCCACATGTATAGATGAAGACTGAAACTGGACCTGCACTTCTCACCATTGACAAAAATGGATTCTTGTGGGATAAAAGATTTAAATTTAAGACATGAAACAATAAAAATTCTAGAAGAGACTCAGTGTCCATGGCGGACCAGACTGAGATCAGCTAAACAACAATGACAACTGCAACAAAAAAATAGCTGGGCATTGTGACGGGTACCTGTAGTCTCAGCTACTTGGGAGGCTGAGGCAAGAGAATCACTTAAGCCCAAGAATTTGAAGTTGCTGTGAGCTGGGACACCATGGGACTCTACCCAGGGCGACATAATAAGACTCTGTCTCAAAAAAAAGAAAAAAAAAATTCTAGAAGATAGTGTGGGGAAAACACTTAAAGTTTTTTCCCAGGCCAGTATCTTCATGAGGAAGATCACTCTAGCAATTGCAGCCGCACCAAAAATAAATAAATAACTGATCAAGCTAAAAAGCTTTTACACAGCTAAGGGTATCACAAACAAAGCAAACAGACAGCCTTCGGAATGGGAGAAGACTTTTGCATGTTTTAAATTTAACAAAGACCTGATAACTAGAATCTACAGAGAACTGAAATTAAACAGTAAGAAAAGCACAAACAACCCCCTCTGTAAGTGGGCAAGAGATTTGAATAAAAACTTCTCCAAGAATGACAGATGAATGGCAACAAAAGCATGAAAAAATGGTCATCATCTTTAATCATCAGAGAAATGCAAATTAAAACCACTCTAAGATATCACCTAACCCTAACAAAATTAACCCACATCCAAAGTCCCAAAACACCAGATGCTGGTGTGGATGTGGAGAGAACGGAACACTTCTACACTGCTGGTGGGATTGCAAACTAATACAGTCTTTTTTGGAGACAAGTATGGAGAATCCTCAAAGTTCTAAAAGTAGACCCTCTATTTGACCCTGCAATCCCATTACCAGGAATCTATCAACCCAGAAGAACAAAAATCATTTTACCACACAGGCATTTGCACTAGAATGTTTATTGTGGTTCAATTCTTAATTGCCAAGTCGTGGAAACAATCTAAGTGCTCATCAATCCCCTGAATGGATCAACAAACTGTGGTATATGTATACCATGGACTATTACTCAGCCATTAAAAAAGATGGAGACTTTACATCTTTTACATTTACCTAGATGGAGGTGAAAGACATTCTTCTTAGTAAAGTATTGCAAGAATGGAAAAATAAATATCCAAATGTACTCCATACTAATATGAAATCAATATATAAACAATTACATGCTCATGAGAACAAAAAAGCTAATATAGTCCAGGTTGGGGGTAAAGTGAAGGGGGGTAAGACGTCTGGTAACAGGAGGGAGGGCCTGAGGTGGGATCTCAGCTAGTGTGCACATTGTAAGGATGCCTAACACGCCCCCTGGGTGAGGGACTCTTCTACATATGGAACTTTACCCTGAAAGTGAGAACAGTGTAACCTAAAACTGTACCCTCATATTCATTTGAAAAAATTAAAATTCTCAGAAAAAAAGAAAGAAAACAAGTATATAGGCAATTAATAAAGAAAAATACTACTAAACTTTAAAAAATAAATAAATATTTAAATATTGGAAAGTTCTAAGCTTACAAACTATTAACTATGTTCTATCCTCCTGTCATGAAGAATAACCTTTATAACTACCCAAAAGACCAGATTCATAGTAAGAATTTTTGGATTCCTTAGAGTTCATGCAGAAAAGTTGTGGTGCAGGGAAAACTGGCCACTGACTCACTGCCCATTGACCCACTCTTCCTCCCACACTGCCAGGGACCTCATACACGGGCATGCCGTTAACCCTACTTACAAGTCCAAGCCCTATACCGTATTCTACTCTCCACCAACAGCTATCATTAGGGCACCCCTTAGGCCTAAAGGTGTATATACCAACCACACAGTCTACTTTCAAGAGGACAGATCCCAGGGAAGAGACCCATACAGGATCTGAGCCATTGACCAAGAAATCCTGAGATCCTGGGTACTCAAACCAAGGTCTAGGATAGAAGGGTCAGGCTCCAAATGGGCTTGTTCAGTAGGTCCCAGAGACTCCTTGCTCCATGGGACAGAGCACTGTCAGAGGAGGGACAAAGTAGAGGCCTCTAATGCACAAAGCCAGGGCAGGGGTCCCTCTTGCCAGACCACTAATTCCTAGAACCAACCAACATTATATTTCTTAACCTGGATAGTAAACATGGCTGCTCACCTTTTAATTATTTGTTAAACTATACATAAAAGTTTTTATGCACTTTTTTCACAAATAATGGGACAGATATCATGTGACTGCTGCTATGATGCACTAAGGACATTTATCACTTTGAAGACACTTAAGCCAAAAAGCCATAACTTCAATCTAATCATGAAGATACAATCAGACAGATAAAAATCCACGAAATTTCTACAAAACAGACCCAAATTCTTTAAAAACATGTCAAAATCAGCACTGTAAAATTATTTCTGATTGAAAGAAACTAAAGAGATAGGAAAACTAAATGAACTGATATTGGATTCTGGATCACAGAGAAAAGTGATATGAAGGATATTATGAGGACAATAATGATCAAATTTAAATATGGACAACTGACATTTATATTAATGTTGAACTTTCTGATTTTACTAATTGTACTAGAATTATATAAGAAAATGTCCTTATTCTTAAGATATACACCCAAGAGTGTTTAGAGATGAAGGGTTATAATGTCTGTAACTTATTCTTTAATGATTCAGTAAAAATTTTGCATGTGTGCACATGCATATGTGTGTATGTGGTTGTGTATTGGGAGGCAATAAAGCAAATGTGGCAAAACAGCAACAATTGATAAATCTGAGGAAAGGGCTTATGTGCTGGACTGTTCTCATACCTTCTGTTTTAAAAATGTTTTTAAAATAACTAACTAAAGGGTTAACAAGAAAGAAGTTGTTGATGAAGAGAGCAATAAGATGCTGGGATAAGGTGGTGGGATAAAGGCTTTTCATTTTGTTTGTTCTTCCATCTCATTTGTACCTTTCAGATTTTGTTCATATTTTTAAAAAATTAATTTTAATTTTTAATTTGGGGGGGAAATACTAAAGCATTGAAAGGGGGAAACATTAGCCACTATAGAAATAAGAAAAGAAAAAAAGTTTTTCGAGACAGAGAGTCTCACTTTTTTTACCCTCAGTAGAGTGCCGTAGCATCATAGCTCACAGCAACCTCAAACTCTTGGGCTCAAGCGATTCTCTTGCCTCAGCCTCCCAAGTAGCTGAGACTATAGGCAACCACCACAAGGCCTGGCTATTTTTAGAGACAGGGTCTTGCTCTTGCTCAGGCTGGCCTGGAACTCCTAAGCTCAAGCAATCCACCCACCTCAGCCTCCCAGAGTGCTGAGGATTATAGGCATGAGCCACTGTGCCCAACCTGAGAAATAAGAAAATTTTTGTCCTTTTATTTATCTGTCAAATCACAGGCATCATTACATGGTTACTCTGTAAAGTTGGCCTATGGACATGTAGCTGCATGTATACACTTGATAATTCCCTCGAAAACCCAAAGGTCTCCACACACAATAGGAGGTATAACTTGGGTGTTAGCTTCCTACTTCTAGGACAACCATAGATTTGTAATATGTTTCACAGCCCTCATTACATAATACAGAAGGTAGAACACAGTTACTCATACTTGCTATTAAGGGAAATCCATTTATGTAACAACTACCAGTAACATCGTGCAAAGTCCTGTCGGTGACATGGAAAGACTTGTACAGTGTAGTCACTGTCCTCAAGAAGGCAACTTAGTAGAGAGAAGAGGAATTAAACCAAAAACCCTGGCCATCCAATATGTAGCTAGCTATACTCTCTTAGTAAGTTATTTCACCTGAGATTCTATTTTCTCATAATATAAAGCGGATGCCACTCAACTACGTTCAAAAGTTGTAGTGTAGGATTGTCACCACAGGTGTCAGCATGTAGGTTAACAGAACAGGTACTCAATAAAAGGTAGCTATGTTGATAATTATAACAATCTAATTAAAACAATGAAATTGAGCTAAAATATGCCCAAGGTTGTAAAGCCAATTAACAGCATAAGTACCATTAGAATCCTGATTACTGCAAGTTTCTAATCCAAGTATGTTTACTTTCCAATATATGCAGGTATTTGTGTGTGGACCAAGAGACCCTAACATATCCTTCAGCAAAATGCATTATTCTCTTAGGCACCAAAAAAAGAATACCAGATCATAAGGTTATTTTTCTCATTTACCAAGAAAGATTTTAGGTCAAGAAGTGATACACACTAACCTTACTGAAGACCCTCCCGTCCAGAAATACATATTCAAATTAGTCCAAAAGTTAAGCCAGAGGAGTTATTCTCTTCAACTAATTTCCAATGTGCTTTTATCAGCAGACATAAAATGTACTAAATTAAGTCCATTTCAAGTATTTCCTTCCAGTACAATGGCAGAGAATTCTCTTTATATTATTTTGTACCCTATAGCCTAATTCTAAGCCTTCCTCATTAGCAAGGTGACAATATTTCACACTAAATAGTTGACTTCCAGGCATCTGTGAGAATTGCAAACCAAGATCCAACAATTACAATAAACAAAGTCAAACTGCAAGCCTGCTATACCTGAACTCTTAATTCAAACTAGTCAGGGAGCTTTTATTTTCCATTCTTTCCAGGATGATGTGGGCATGAAAAGGAAAAAGCACTTAAACATACTTAAAATAACAGTTTCCTATTATTCATATATTATCACACAAGAAACAAATAGACCATATCAGAATCAAACACATAAAGTACCTGAAAGAGCGCCACCTGTCCTAGGATAGGCCACTTCAACATACACTTCAAACGTGGTCTCTGGATTTTGCCTACAAAAGAAACAGGTTGTGGTTACTGACAAGGGCTGCGGTAGCATAGCATAAAACACATGGGCTGCAGTACTAGGCAGATCTTGATTCAAATCATTACCTCTACAACTTAATCGCCAGGTAACTTTGGACAAGTTACTCAACTTCTCTAGCCACACCTTTTTAAGCTACAAAAATGTAAACAATTAGCCCAAAGAATTATTGTAAAACAAAGAAATATACACAAAAGTTGCCTAGGCCCAATGTCTGGCACATAACAGGCTAGCCATTACTATGATTTCACAGACGTCGTGTTTCCGATTTCCATAGGTGGATCTAAAAAGCCAGAGGTAGAATTTTGAGAAAACTCAGATCAAGGCAACACTAGCACCAAGAAGCCCCCCTCCCTCATGTTCCAGGACAAAACACTCAAAATTAACTTGCTTATTTACAAGTTTTGGACTGAAACAAGAGAAGCAGTGTCCTATTTCACCAGACTAGTGTGAAGTCGGATGCTAATCTAAATGTAAGACACTGTTCCCACATCAGGGCCTTCACCTCTACTGGCAAAGGCAAGGATCAGAATGTTAGTTATTATATTCTCTCACCTTTTATGTCATAAATATGTCATAATAACTTTTTTAAAGATCACAGCACTAAGAGAATGTTAATGGTTAATTCTACATAATATTGCAATTATGCTATCTCTGCAGTTTCTAATTTCAAAACTATAAAAAGATTATTTCCACATTGAATAAAAATCATTTAGTGAAAGAGAATGCTATATGTATTTTCAAATATCTGTAAATTAATTCTATTTTAAACTTGATAACAAAGCTCAAATAAGAAACTTCCTGAGGGCTCGGCGCCTGTGGCTCAATGGGCTAAGGCACCAGCCATGTAAACCTGAGCTGGCGGGTTCAAATCCAGCCTGGGCCCGCCAACCAACAATGGTGGCTGCAACCCAAACAAAAATAGCCGGGCGTTGTGGCGGGCGCCTACTTGGGAGGCAGAGGCAGGAGACTCGCTTGAGCCCAGGAATTGGAGGTTGCTGTGAGCTGTAATGCCATGGCACTCTACCCAGGGCGACAGCTTGAGGCTCTGTCTCAAAAAAAAAAAAAAAAGAAAAGAAACTTCCTGAGTTGCCTAATCATATCTCAGGGTTAATTTAAAACATTAAATTTAATACTTTTTAAAGTATTAAAAACAAATCCTTTGAATCTCTAGCAAAGCGTACTTTTTTATTTATTAAGTCATAGCTGTGTACATTAGTGCAATCATGGGGTACAATGTGCAGGCTTCATATTCAATCTGAAATATTTTCATCCAACTGTTCGACATAACCTTCATGAGATTTTCTTGTTTATTGTGTGTAAACATTTGTGTTCTGCCTTTAGCAGGTTTCACCTGTCCCTTCTAAAATGCACCATAAGTGTGATCCCACCATTTACCCTCTTTCCACCCACCCTCCTCCTCCCCCTTCCCTCCGTTACCCCTTTCCCCATATTTTGTGCTATAATTGGGTTTAGCCTACATATGAAAGCTATAATTTAGCTTCATAGTAGGGCTGTATACATTGGATACTTTTTCTTCCATTCTTGAGATACTTTGCTAAGAAGAATGTGCTCCAGTTCCATCCATGTAAATATGAAAGAGGTAAAGTCATCATCTTTCTTTAAGGCTGCATAGTATTCCATGGTATACACGTACCACAACTTATTAATCCATTCGTGGGTCGACGGGCTGACCCACCAATGGATTCTTGGGTCATTCTTCCATGACTTAGCAATTATGAATTGGGCTGCAATAAACAATCTGGTACAGATATCTTTGCAAAGCATACTTTTCAAAATAACATCCCCATCACAATCCTACAAGGTAGGTACATGAGGCATTACTCTCACTACACAAAACTAAGGCAGCCGAGGCGCAGAG